>RJWJ010015589.1:0-35916 GCA_004363605.1 Indri indri
TTGAACACCATAAAAGAGATGTTAAATTACCCAAATTCTTGTAGAAATGCAGTTTGGCGTATCAGTTAGGATCAAGGGCTCTGACATTCATCTCAAGGTTTAACGACTAAAACCTTGGGTGAGGGACCGAACATCTCCAGCCTCATGTTCTCATCTGCAAAGCGTGAGAAATAACAGTAACGATCTCCTAGAGATATTGTAAGAATCAAAAGAGATAACGATAGTCAGAGTGCTTAGCACAATTATTGACACCCATAAATCCTCAATCAGGGTGGGAGGATTATACTTTATATAACCAGTCAAAGGGCAGAGATAAGAACAGAACCGTCTTTAACCCGAAACTCCTCTCTCCTCGTGGGAAACAGCACATAATTTTCTTGGTTATTGACTGCGATTTCTATATTTTCAGCTCCCCAAATCAGAACAAATGCTATCTGAATTTCAGAGTACGTTTGGGACAATGGCACAAAGCATTTAAAATAAACACTGTTCAAATAATTCAGAACATATGGTTGTCATAACGTTCATTCATTTCGAACTATCCCTGAAAAGAACGTGGAACAGTCAGGATTTAACAGCAAATGAATTACTCACAATCCCATGAAAATATATAGACCGAGACACAGCCTTGCATCGAACACCTTCAATGCCTTAAATTTAACTAGTGGGGTCAACCTCTTCTGCACAGATTTGCATCTTGTTTGTGTCATTTGCTTAACACAGGACAAAGACAAAGATCCCAGGGGTATAACTAGAGTTAGAGATTTATTTTGAAGAAAACAATAATGAAAATTGCTATTACAATCACTCTAGAAGGGGTGGCCCAGCACAAGAACCCCCAGCATTCTAGGCTGCCCAATAGTGTTTGGAGACATAGTGGACCCTTAACTGCATTTTGCAGAGAGCAAGAATGCTACTGGCTCCAAGGCGAGCCAGCCCCAATTCTCATACACTATAAATATACTGGAAACCGTCTGTCAAGAGAAAAAACTTCCATGACATACAAATTTAAAGACAAAGTTTTTGCTGAGGTTTAATATTATTCTAAAAATATTTCAAGTTTTTTTTTTTAAATGTGTGTTTGGGGGGATTTCATTTCATTGATGTGGAAGGAAAAATACACTTTGCAACTTTCTGAACACAATAATAAAGTGTCGAGTTCTAAATAAATATTGAAACTAATTTCCACACTGGGAAATCTACTTGCAATAAGTAACCAGGATGGAGAAGGAGGTGAAGGGACCCCATTTCTCAGCAGCAGCGCAATGCGAACAAACCCTCCGGCTCACCCAATGAATCTTCCTGCAGACCGTGTTGCTTGGGCGTTAGCACAGAGCGGGCAGAAAGGGTGATTTCCAAAGAACACGTACAGCCTCCGTAGCCTAAATCGAGTGGAATGAAAACGGAATAAGAGGCAACTTAGGAAATCATAGCAAGGGCCAGCCATTGAAGGCTTCTGAGAGGAGCCCCGGGCGGTGACTAGGATGCAGAGAACATTCCTATCGGGCTCAACCCCACACACTGAGTTCCAGCCATCGGCTGTGGAATGAGATTCAAAATTAAAGTAGGTCAGAGAATTGTCCCAAGAACACAGGAACTTCAGGGTTCCGGAGATCTAGGCTTCAGTTTCTTCTTTTGGAAAACGAGCAAGCTTACGAGTGCCCACCTCAGAGGGTTTTCGTAGAGATGAAAGGATGGGGTCCGCGTAAAGCATTCGGAATAGCGCCCCGCAAAGCAAGCACTCTGCAGCGTGAGCCCTGAGCCTGCTGTCGCGGTTTGGGCGGCCGTCCCAGCTGCCACTGTCTGCCCCTCTGCAGACAGCCACGGGCAGGGATTCTTGGACCTCATTTCATCCAAGACTAAAAGTTTAAATCTGGAGTATTGTCCTGGGGTTGACCGCTTTATGTTTTGGTCGAGTAAAGCTGTTGAAAATAAAACCCCACCGTCTAACAGGACAGGAGAATATATTTGAGAATAAAGGACACCTTTCCTTAAACCGGATGGGTTCAGCTTGATGAAAAACTCTTATTTCCTTTTCTGTGTTTTGTTCCAGACCAGTGGGAATTGGTTGTGAGCTGCCAGAAGCTCACAGCCCCATGTTTAGGAACCGATGTCCTATAGGTTAGGATTGCACACCAGCAGGAACCTCCGTCACCTCTGTCATCTCGGAGCCTGGATGTGTTTATTACCGTGACTATGGTGACGGTATCACAGGTGTATGCATGCATCCAACTCATCGAAGCATGCGCATTAAATACATGCTTTTTTTGTATATCAATTATGCCTCGATAAAGCTGCACAAAAAAAGAGGAACAAATAATAAAATAAAACAAGCATAAATTAAGCCTGAATATGCCTATTTGTATTTATTGCTAAAAAAATGTCTTACAAAGGGATTTTGTATTCTAGGTTAGCGAAGGGACATTAACCCCAGAATTTTTAATATTTGATAAACTTAAGAAAGTAGGTTCAAAGTAATTGAGAAAGGTAAGAATTAGGAATTAACCATCACAGCCTTTAAACAATCTCCAGTTGTTTTCACTTATCCCTTCCTGCCTATTCGGATTATTTTGCTGCTGTTTTCAAGTGCGTGAAGATTTATCAGGCTTCAGGGAAATGTTCCTGGGCTACCTCTCACGCAGCTGCTGTTCCCTCCACCTGATTTCAGGCACGTGCCACCCATGAGGTATTTGCACGGAAAGCCAAGCAATTGCAGTGAAGGCACAGAAAGTATATGTGGAGGGGAGACATGCGGAAGGAAATAGACCAAAATATCGCCGATCCACGCTCGCTCTAGGGGTGATTTCTGTCTACTTTTTTCCCCCTAACTGCAAACCTTTCTCTAAGGCACATGGCAGTATGTGTATACGGAGGACGGCGTGAGGATTTTGCAGTAAGGCAGACTGGGTTTGCCCTGTCGAGCTCTCCAACCTTGAAGAGGTAAATTAGCCTTTCTGCATCTCAGCCTCCTTATGTGGAAAACTGAAGGCAATAACAACACCTGTGTTGCCGGGTATGTGACGTGCTCAGCCCAGCAGCTAGCCTAGTCACTGCTGAATAATGTACCTCTAATAGAAAACACAATTTCATTGCTTAAAATAGGTAGGGTTCTTTTATTTCTCCAACTCTATGTAGACTATATTAGCACATTTAAAATTGAAAACCATACCGAGGAATTAGAGGTAGATTTGGCCATAAACGCTGGAATGCCTTGTGAGAGCTGTCTCACCTATTGGATGGACCTACACACAGAATTTGGCAAATAAATCTAGCTGTCACCATGGAAGTCAAGAATTTTTAGCCAGAAATCACGCTGATTTAGCTGGACACCAATTGTGGAAGTCCCTTCAAAACGGCTCTGAAAATCTTGTTTTAGGCTCCCTGCTCCCACCTCCAGATTGCTACTGTGAAAATCGCCACTTTCCACTGTCATTTGCAATACCTAGATTATCAGATACTATCATTTCTGAAAATGGACCTACGTGTATCTCTGTTGAGCTTGAAAAATTTCTGGTTAGGAACTTTATCAAAGTTGTCACCAGTATATACCTCATATCGGCTTTAAGCAAAACTGTCAGGCTGAAAGGATGGGGTACATTACCCAGGAGCCATAGGGTGGAGAGTTAGGCTAGACGGACCAGGAAGATTTGCCAAACTCTCGCCCCACACCTTGTTGTTACAGGTGCAAGGAATCAGCGTGTCGAAATGCTGTGACGATTCATGACTCAGCCCAGAAGCCTCCATTTAGACCCCAAGAAACATTTTCAGAAAGTGCAGGAGTGAATTCTGAATGCGGCTCTAGCTACGCTTACATTTTGTTCGTGTATACCAAGAGCCTTTTCCAAGTCAAATTGCATTTGTTATCGAGCAAGAATCCCCCGCATCCAAACAGGGCCCCCAAAGCATTGCCATGGGAACCTAAAGAAAAGACAACAGCGGGGCTACCTTTAGAAGCAACTCTTCTAGAACCACCTGACACTGACTGTTGAACTGTGTCTCAAGGCCATGAAACAAACAAACAGAAAGAATTCCTTTTTCCTGGCCATGGCAACTGCCGTGGTGGAACAACCTGACATACGTACACCCACTTGAAAACATTTTATAATTTTCCAATTAAAGATTCCACTTCTTAAGTTGCTACAGTGTGCCCAGACAAGCCACTTCCTCTGACAATATTTTTATGGTTGCGTATAACTTCCCCTGTCACGGAGGTGTTGCTGGGACTTCAGGACAGGCATTAGCAGGTGTAAAACACAGAAAAAGGGTGACCGATCTCCCTTTACACTCCAGGCTTCGGCACCTTGAGAAAAGAGCTCATTAGCAAGAAGAGAGGAAAATCCGATTTCCAACTCGCAGTCTTTTCGCTGCGAATGTTGATAGCAGTCTCAGTCATTAGTCTCTTTCATAAATGCTGGAATCATTATGGCAACAGAATGGCCAAGGGGCACCCTGATCCCCCGCTCGTTCCGAGTTCCTGAAACCACTACCTAAGCATGATTATTTCCCTCTCAACATAATTACAGGAGCAGCCACGCCGGCCACGAGAGAAGACAGCATCTTATAAACACGCTTGCTAACCTGTGCCAGGAAAGAGTCAGGTTTACCGTCATCCTTTTCTGTAAGGACCAAGGAATATGGTTTTTCTTTGTTTCTGAAGCACAGACTCCCCAGTGGCTTTCAGGAGAGTTATTTACTCACAAAGGAAAAGAAGAGGGTAGCAGCAAACAACTTCTTGTTTCTTATTTTTGGTTGGCAATAACTTTCTAGCCGATTTTGCAAACACGCGAGCATGCCTGTGAGAACCAGCACCGTGTGATGTTTGAGACAAGGGTTTTTTACCCCATAATAGTTGCATCTCCCTGGGGAAGAGACTTAACAATGCTGCACCTCCCTTTTCTGAACTGTAAAATTAGTCCACAGGAGACCCTGATTCATAAAGTCGTTGTGAAGATTCGATAAGTTGTGCATTGCACCTACTACATGACAAGCACCCGATAAATAGCAGCTTTTAAATAGTGGCTGTTAAATTTATAGCAGCTTCCCCTATCCACGTGGCAACAGCTGCTTCTGGCAGAAATCTATTGCTTCTCTGATCTCTACTGGGGGAGGTCGCCTCACCTGATACCTCTAGAGGGCAGCAATGTGCAGTGACCTGGGAAAGTCTAGAATGCTCTTCGGGAGGAACTTTGCAGTTTCCTGGGAGTTTTGATTTGTTCTGTTTGCGATATCTAGGGAAACAAATCTTTATGACACAATTCGTAGCGTATCTTTGGGGAAACAGGTGGCATTTCAACAACAAAAAAAGTCACATTAACAATAACAATAATTAGAGCCACCATAATCGAAGGCCTTTTCTACAGCTGGTAGGTATTCCACCCGCATGATCGCCATCCCCACGACAGCCCTGCAAGGCGGATACGATGATCCTCGTTTTTCATATGTAGACGCTGAGATGCACGGAGGTGAAGAAATTTTCTTTTACAAAAATACTATTGATGCAAAAAAAAATATTTGAATGTACGTCTGTCTGATTTAAAAACTCATGTTCTTTTGTTCCATCGCCTGGTGGGAGAGTGTGTCAGTCGTCCTGTGTTAAGTTGGAACTTGGTAACAAACAGCCCCCCAATCTTGGTGACCTGCACTCACAAAGGTTTATGTCACTCGTGTTACTTGTCAGCTGTGGGTCGGCCACGGCTTTTGTCTATGCTTTCTTGATTCCAGAAACAGAGGGAATAGCGGCTACTCTCTGAGACATGCTGTTCTTATGGCAAAGAGAAAATACCCATGGGGGAGCCCCGGGGCTGACTCTCGAAGCTTCTGCTTTATACACTCACGTTTCATTGGCCAAAGTAGGTCCCACGGCCAAGTCTGACATCAATGGACGAGAGAAACCCCAAGAAAGGCCTTGCAGGGAGGGGCCTGGCAGACAGCAGTGAGTATCGTGGACAAAAGGGTCTTCCTGGAGGAAATACCTCCAGGTATTTCCAACAATTCAGAATGATGTAGAGTTTTCAGGAACAACACATAGTCCAATCTGCAGGCTTAAAATATACCTGCTAGAGTTAGATGAACTTGGGAAAGATGCGTGGGCTTGTAGTCCGAAGTGCTCTGAATTCTAAGCCACAGAGGATGTATTTTGTTCAGCGGGCAGCGAGGAACAGGCCGTGAGGCATTCAGCACTGAGCGACTGCAGTTTACAAGGGCGCAGCAAGGCCGCGCCTGGACGTGCACCCCCGCCCCCAAACACGGCATTGACAGGTACGACGGAAATAGCACAAATTGAAAAAGGCGTAAATAAGCTTAGGAACAAGATGAACTTCTCTGTGAACTGGAGAAGGAATAGCAGTGAGCAGGACTGAAGGCTTTAAGCCCCAAGACCTAAGCAGGGAACCCTGCTCTTTCAGCGTAAAGGGTACCACAAAGTATGCCCCTTGGTCTGCAGAGAGGACCAGACCCACACTCACTGTCCAAAGCCAAGGATTTGGCGAAGTTGTCCCCATCGTATAAAGGGGAAGACTTCTCACTTCTGGAGCTGATGCAAGTAGCTGTAGCTGTTGTCCTGCGACCCGGGGCAATGGCTCCATCGGAAACTGGGAGCTCAGGGAACAGAAAGACAAAGACACAGTCTTAGGTAAGGAACCGAGCCAACATGCTGCTACCTTTGCTCCCTTCCAGACCGGCTCTGAAATATCTCTAATATCAATGTCTCTACTTAGCATTATAAAATAGAGTTTTAAGCAGGGGCAATGGCAGCCATGTGGAGGAAACTTTAAACAGGTAAAACTAGACAAGTGCAGAAAAGGAAACACAAGCCAAAGCAAGCATCGATTGCCTTTTAAAATGAGTGTGCAAACCCCAAAATTCTATAATAAATGAAGGAATCCAAGGCTGAAGAATGACATTAACAGTCATACCGTGAATTTTCTCCAAATAGATTTAATTCTGTGGAAATTCAAAGCAAGCATGTTTAGGAGGAAACAGCATCCCTAAAAAAATAGCATTATAAAACAAAAACAGGCAGCAATGAAATATAATTAAGTAACCATTAAAAAGAATAAGGTGAAAATCATGTAAATAAAATATACAATCATTTAAAAGATAGAAATATATGAGATAAATTTTAGCACCGACACAGCTACAGAGAAAATGATGATTTGGTTGCTAATAACTAAGGAAATAACCCAGAAAACAGAACGGAAGTTTGGAAATTGCAAAGAGAAAAGGAAATTAGCACGCTGAAATTTTAATAATGGGTTATTTGTTGAAGGCATAAAATTGTGCTCTTACTAAAAGCAATTATCACTAATATTTCAGGGAGAGTAATGTGATTGAATATATATCATTATTCTTGAAAATTTTGGTGAAACACTTCATGATTTAGGAGTTTATTTAATTTTAGGTGTGTGTCTAAATTCAGCCTGTTTCGCCACGTGGATTTAGTGGCTCTTGTAACCCTGATGGGGGAAGTCTTTGATTGCACCTAAAATCTTCAGTTTTCTGTCCTTCCACCAACACACCAACGTTTGTTGAAATTCCGTTTGTCGAAACTTCCCTCTTCCCAGGTATTGGTCAATGGTTGTTATTTACTAATCGGAAGGTGCTGCATTTTTATATTTTTAACAAATAGGGTCAAAACCTCTGGAACATCTTTTGCTTAAGATTTTCAACCTGGCTAGAAATTTGTTTCCAAGTTTTTAAGTATGAAATTATGAAAATCTCTACAAGGGATTCACTTAAACCATTTTCCTCAAAAAAGTCACATAACGGTAGAAACATTTCCCAAGATTTATTTCCCAAATGCTCTCTCCATAGCATGAGATTCTTTCAAAAAGCTGTTATTTTTTTTCTCCCTGCTGTTAAGTTACATTTACCAAAAAGGATAGATTAAGTGCATTTCTTATTGCTAGGTAGCACAATCCGACAGCCACTTTTCATCACAGGAAAGGTCAACAATTTGGAGCTCTTGACTTTTGCAAAAGGACAAAAAAAAAAATGTGCAACTCAACTTTCCATTCACTAATCTTCTAACACGGGCCACAAAGCCAGCAGCAAACCTCTGGGTGGTAGAAGAGCCCTGCATGGTCACCCTTTATCGTTTCACAAAGTATGTTAAATATTCTCCTATTTAAGAGGATGAAATCTGTTAAACACCACTTACCCAGGCAGCAATAAGCCGAATTATACCCCAATATTCAGAAAGCAAGGAGAAGAAGAACAGGCCCAGGAACGACAGATAACCCAGAACCCGTCGTGTCCTGTGGCTTCTGACTTGCAGGGCAAACGTACATTTGTACATTAAAGATCATCCAAAGATTCATTTCCGTCTATCTTTTCTTCCCATACCCGAGACTTTCTTATGCACAGCCTGCCTCTCCAAAGCCAGTCACCTAAGCCCCGTGGGCAGCCGCTGACTTCGGTGCCAAGTCTAAGTCCAAGGGCCTGGTGAAACGGCGTGTGAAGTTTCTTTTAGACGAGGAGTACCCTGCGTGCTGTTTGTCCCTCGTTAACCCGCTGTGTCCAGGGAAAGGACTGCCGTGTGCCTCGAGCGACTCCGTCTCCTGCTGCTTCCACCCAGAGACTTCAGTGTCAACACTGATCTCAGCTCTTTCTCTATATCTGTGTCCCGCACGTTGGCATTTGATGATAACATTCCTTCCAACACACCCTAAGACCGCTCTACAATCCGAGGACCGTCACTCCTGCATTTACAGTCATAGCCAAAGGACAGCCTGTGCGGGTGTGTGTGGTGGGGAGGGGGGTGTCACCGACGGCCACCTTCCCTCTCCTATGGAATAAAGACCCCCTGGGCTCCCCTGGCCCAACTCGATGGCATCTAGGTGGGCTTCATCCTGCCTTCCCTTGCAGGTATCGTTTGCGCAGTGTTTATGTACAGCTGGTCTCCCTTTTAACGTGGAAAGATCTCCATATTATAATAAGAACCACTTTATAAATCAAGAAGCCAAAACAGGGTCATAGCTTTTCAGAAAATATCCAATAAAACTTTGGGAACGTCTGTTCTATTTTCAAAAAGGTCAGAGTGTAATTTAAAAAACAACAAAAAATAATTGTTCCCATAAAGTGGCTGCTGTGGAGAACGAATACCTTTTTCTGTCCCCACGAAACTGTGATTCATATAAAAGCAAAGGTCTCTTGAACTAATGAATAGCTGTGGAAGTTAAAGACCTGTGCAGAGAATAATATGTAGGTGCAGTTCAGAGAGTTCTGGAATTACAGCTACACTATAATTGCAATCTGGGGTTACGAAAAAACGCTTTGAAGACCAATGATGTCTGTTTACTCATAGAACAACAGAAGTTTCTAAAAACCCATTTTCAATCATTCACTCTTCCCGCTAAACTAAAATTTATTCCGTCACTGCCAAGGGTCTGCAGTGTGGGAAATTTCAGCCCAGACTCAAACTCCCCACGCAATGAGCCCAGGTCTGACACAGGGGACTTCTGTTTCAGGGCTGGACATTAAATTAGATAGTCAGATTCCCCAATCCTTCCCCCACCCCATTAATCCACTTTATAATAAAATACGGGTCCTTTTCTATCCGTTTGCTCATCTATAAAACGCAGGCATGCGCTTTTCACTGCCCATTTCTTTTCATAGCGACCAATAAACCTCTGCGCTTCCTCCCGCACATGCACACTGTTCAGCGGTTTCCAGTCTGTGATCACAAGTACGTTCGAACTCATAAAGGACACGGCAAAAACGTTTTGTACCTTGCACTAGCCAATGCCTAACCGATTGCCAAGAACCCAGGGCCGTGTGAAAATGAGAATACTTTGTATAAATCAATAGTATTTTGATTACGATGGTTTTGAAAATATTTAGGAAAAAACACAAATAATAAGTGACTCTAGTGCCTTAGAGACGCCACTTCCTGAAAACTGGCTAACGGAGATCTTGCTCAGGGTCGACATTTATCCAGTGAGCTCAGTGGAAGCTCTGCTTCCTTTATGTCTGTATCTAATGAGTTACATGTACTAAATTTAGGGTGAAAACATCACTTCCCAAAACTTAGAATTAAAAGTCAGCAAGTCACCATTTATTAACCACCTGCACATTTATTCATATAACATGCAATAAAGTAATTCTTAGTGGGTAAAGCCGAAATGCTCTATTATAGTGTTAAAAACGATATTAAGAAGAGACATCATCTTGCAGAATTTGGGAGCTGGAAAGAGACCACCTAGTTTATATGCCTCTTTCCACAGAGGAGAGGACTGAAGCCCAGAGAGGTGATAGGACATTCTCAAGGTCAACCAACAGCAATGGTACCAAGACGGGGCCCCCGTGTGGCTGCGGGCGGGTGCAGTTCCTTTTACCACAGGGCTCCTGGTGGGCTACAAATGTATCCTTGAGTGACCCAAACTATTTCCTTTGAGTCTTTCTGTTGTAAGTCAATTCATTAAAAAAAAAGACGACGCCAAGGTTATAGAAAACCTATGTTGTCCAATCCCTAAACACACACACAAACACACACGCCACACACGCATCACAGAATGCAAACATTATCCTCCACTGTTTATACTCGGGAGTCCATTCCTCTAGCTCACAAGCTCACAGAACAATCTCTGGCTCCTGGCAGGTTTGACATAAATCCTGGAGTGTGTCACAGTGTGCTGCGAGGATCAGAGACCTCGTGCGATAATGGACCGCGAGCCCACTATGGGCGACGTGACTCATGCATTTAATCCGCCCAGGAGGCTTGCAGCATGGCATAGTCCTGTCCTGTTAAACGATTTTTTTCTCCTCTCTCAAAGCCCTGCTCGGTGATGGGCCTTCCTTAGCAGCAGCTTTTCAACAGCATTTTTATTCCAATATTATCTGTTTCATGTCACATTAACATAACTGGAGGGCCGGGGATGGGGCTGTTCTTGGTCACACCCCATTTCTTTCTGCTTTGTCTTCTGGGAAGATAGAAACTTTCGGGTCAGCATCCATCCACCCACGAGGGATGTACTTTAAAATGACCTGCAAGTTTTTTGACAGGTATTTCTCTGCAATACCAGAATATGGATAATACACATGCAGAGTGGTGACATGTGAAATTAGGTAGAGAACAAAAACGCTGCCGTGACTGGGAGTTCCGTTTGGCAGCGCTGTGGTCCGAGTGTGTGTGCTCTGCCCGAATTCATATGTTGAAACCTAACTTGGTATCAGGAAGTCTAGTATTAGAGACCTTTGGGAGGTGATGAGGTCTTGGAGGCAGACCCCTTTTGAATGGGATCAGTTTCCCCACTTCCTCTGTTGACTCTTCCCACAGAGCTCTTAGCTCCTAAATGCCAGAGATCACCCGGTATGTTTAGTTTGATTGCTCAACATGGATTTCGGCATTTCTAGACATCTTTGAAATTCATCTCCCATTCACTTAAGGTTTAAGCCTCTCCTAAGGACTGCGGGAAATTAGCGTCTGGTTTCCTGAATATTGCCTTTAGGCTCAAAGCCACTAACTTATTAAAGTACAATCAACTGAGCACAGAAGGGAACACAAGAGGCATCGTTTTCCCATTAAATGAAGAACTTTGGGGGCATTATCCAACTCCTCTTAATGAAAAGCAATTTCCCATTTAAAAGGAACAGGAAAAGGAAAAATACTTTTATTTTGTAAACTGTTCTTTCTTAACACATTGGCTGCCATCAACAAGTAAAATTTTCACGAACCAACTGCAGGGTTTTGCTTCATGAGGCCCTGGCTCAAAACTAGCCTGAGTTACATACAACTCACATGGCAGTCAATGCGTTCAAACAGCTAGCAAGCCAGCATTATTTGTGGGTTTGTTTATGTTTTGTTTTAGGATCTCTGAATTCTCCTACAAATATAGCATATTTTAAACAGTTTAGCGGGAGGTGGAGGGGCATGGGTGGGTCACAGAATTAAAAGTTTGTGACCATTTTTTTCTGACTACTGGAATTTCTGTGTCCTTGTCCAGAGACCATCTGAAAGGAAAAAGAAAAAAAGAAAAATCCTGATATCTTTTTAGGAGCAGGTAAGTCTTCTAACACCTGAATGGAATACTCCAGCTGGATTCGAAGGGGTCAGATCGCTTTATACAGAAAATGGAGACCATAGAAAGAGTGGATAAAATTGGCCAAAGAATGAATTATGTAGGCTGGTGTTTTTACAGGTCATAAGACAGAGAATAACACCAACATCTTCATACAAGTCTTTTGTTTGCTATGCAATCATGCTTTTTTTTTTATTTTCCTCTTTTCCTCCAGTGGGTACTGCTCAGTGCCTAGCTCTGGCTTAAATTTTAAAGGCAGTAATTAAGCCCTAGAAACTTCTGGTGCCAAAGCTGTTCTGCAGCACTGTTAGTGTACTGTAAATCACCCTCCCCCTCCCCCTGGGGCTGCTTCCCAGAAGCTGTCAGAGGGAGCTCTATGTTTATGGGAGAGTCTCCCGACGCTTAATACTCATTGAGATAAAATTAAGTCAAAGAGCATTCAGTTAAAATGGCAGAGTAATTAAATGAGCTGTACTGTGTCCCTCCATTCACATTGCGTCAGAGACTTCAAACTGCGGGAACGAGGACGTTGGAGCCATTTTCCTTCTGAGCGATTCCGGTGTACCGTGGGAACCAGTTTGCTAATCGGGTCATAGAAGACCGGAGACTTTACCATCTCTTCTGTGTGCACTTGAAAAATACACAGGTGTTTAGAGGCCCCTAGATCAGGACAAGAATTGGACAAGAAGTGATGGAACACCAACTCTGAAGCCTGGTTGGAGAGGCAGAAAGAAGAGAACAGATGAGTTTTGTGGTCTCTGGGGGTTTACAGATTAGTAGGGACACCAACGAACGAAGGTACACTAGACAAAAGGAATGCAGCGGGGAATGGTGCTGGATGCTTGGCTGTAAGTGGTACTCAGCAGAGAAGATCTGGAACTTTGATAGCCAAGAGAGACCATAGAAACAGCCCAGGGGTTTGGTCTGGTGAGTTCTACCAGGAGTTTCCAAACACGTGCCATTTCCAAGGTTGCCAGGAGAGGTTAATACAGCTGGTATTAACAAATCATCCTCATATTCCACTGAAACCAATTTTTTTCTTTTGTAATCGATAAGTCTCCATCTTCAGACTCACTTATATCCTACTCATCTCTCCCGACCCCTATGTGGGAGTTTCACCAATGTCCTTGCCCTGCATTTGTACACTGCATTTGTGCACCCACCTGTCACCTTCCAGTATCACTCTTGCCAAAGCCCGACTGATGAGCTTGCCCCTTGTTCGCTTGCACTCGGGTTCATTCCTCCTCCATCTCTCTCAGCATGCATGTCTCCTGCACCCCAACCTTCAGCCCGGGCTCTGCCATCTCCAAACCACCTTCTCCACCCAGCAGCCTCCCACGTGCCCCAGAGGGGGCCACATTCAGCTTTCTCAATCTGGACCCCCTGTTCTGCTTATTCACTGACTTTGCCACTTTAACGTGCTGCTCTTTTTCACATACGTGAAAACATCATGCAACAGTAGATGTTCACTGAATGGACTTTCAGACGGATGATTTCTGAATCACACTCTTCAGCACGTTTCAGAAGTGCATGCTTCACTCTGTTTCAATTTATTCCTTTTGTCCATTTGTCTGAGTTTAATTCTGAACAGTCCCCAAAATTTACAAGACTTCCCTTCCAGTTAATTAAGCATTCATTTCATACACCTTGCATCCATTAAAGGCAGTTTCCTGCTTTGTGTATTTTAAGCATCACAAGGATTGAGTGGAGAGTAGACATCTACGAGATATCCTGACAATACCTTCACTAGGCTTGCCAAGTTCTGTAAAACTCCACCATTCGGCGATCACTTAGTCTTTGCTTGGTAACTGGCTCTGCACCTATCAGAGGGCACATGAAGTCTCCTTGGTTAAAAGTTTCTAAAGCTTTTGTGCTTTTGTTGTGCACATGCTTGTCTCTGTCTAGCACTACTTTTAGAGGTAGTGCTCGATGCCCTCCCCTGACATTTGGTACTTGCTTGACTGTAAGGACATGACTTCTTGGTTTGCTCTAGTCCTTTAAAGTGTTGCCTGTGGCATAGTACTTTAGCCTCAGCCCCTTGCTTGTCTCCACATTCCAGAAGCTTCCTTTGGGTTGACATCCCATCTCTGAAAATATTATGTGACTCATTTACTAGAAAATGTGTAGCTGAAAAGCATGTTTCCATATTTCATGGGGAGAAATGAAGACTTACCCGAAGCTTTATAGGAAATAATGATAGAGTTGGCAATTGCAAGATGAAAACACACAAGGAATATCTGTCCACACCAAGTTCACACGTGACCTGAGACACGAATGGTTGCGTTGAATTAGGCAATTCTGCTTTACTCGCCTGAAGGCAAGACAGCAATCTTCCACGCCCAAGCGTTCAGATACTTCCCTACAGAGCTTTCATCAGATTTCTCACACACATATTGCTGTGAGTTCTCCGTTCTTTGTGTCCTTTCACTGTGGGAGAAAATGATGGGCGGTGACATTGACAAGGCAGAGTCTGAGCAGATGAGACGATGAGTGAGCTTTGTGAATAATCAGGAGTTGTCTGCGGACGCTGATCTCGCAGTGAATGCTGTTTCGAGAACGAGAACACGACCCACATTAAAACTGTTATTCCAGCTGCTGCTTAGATGGCTGCAAACTCCTCAAAGGCAGGTCCGTGTGCACGGCTTATGACGTCTCTCGTAATGCTGAGCTCAGGGGCTTGTAAGTAGAGAACGTGCACCAAAGTATTGTTGAATAAAGAATGAATTAATATTATCATCACCACCAGGACTGGATTTCCATATCATCTTCCACAGATAAACGCAAGGAGACACAATCTTGTTAAGATAACATCAGGGTTGCAAAAACATGTCTGGCAGAACTAAATTTTTCTATTTCTTTAGGACCAGGATTACTGTGTACAGTAATAGGATGAAAACAGATTAGAAAAATTCCCTGACATAAATAAGAGTTAGTGTTACAGTAAAAAATGCAAAATGTTCGGTAAGGTGCGCAGATATTTTACAAGATTTATGTCATTGGTGGCCACAGGGTTTTGACACTTCCCAATGACATTTTATGTAAAAACCGAACTCTTAAAAGAATTTTATAATTCATTTTAAACTTGATTTTGTGCACTCATTATTAACTGAGGAAGCACGAAACTGTGATAGAATAGCTCGCTAACAGCAGCTACCCAGGGATCACACAAACTCTATTGTATTGTGCAGTTGTTCTTTTGCATATTTCATTTACTCGGGGGGAATATATTATAATTTGTAATTTCCATATTGCCAGATTATTGTGCACTCTCCAATGATTACTCTCACTATTTGTTTGGAATCTGTCAATTTCGGCACAATTTAGCAAGACAATTTGACTTCCCAAACACCGGAAGAATCTCAAAGGGCCGCATTTCAATTGAAAATGGAAAAAGACCACGGTTATTTCTCCAGAATACAAACTCAGCATTACTATTTGTTAAACCACGTTCCCATTCCATTTTCCTTTCCCCCCTGATGCAAAACTATTTGATTTCATTTTGCTACCATAAAATTTTCAAGAATATAATCTTAAATATTATTTTAATGCTGAAATAAAAAAGGTAGACGATGCAGTTATTATAAGTTTGCTATATGCTGCAATTACGTTACACATGCACATAGATTTACGTGGGGACTAAATGCAGTGACTCTTTTGCAGAGACTCAAACAATTTCCACAGCATTTAATACACCAGTTGTATAAACAGTCTTCAAAAATTATTCAGTCAAAGAAATTCTATTTGGCCCCTGCCTGCACATTGCCCACACATAACGATGTTCTCCTCGGCCCCCTTCCAGCCCCAGCCACAGGAAGGTTCTGACACCATCATACCGTTTTCACGTTGGCCCATTTAATTTTTCTCCGCTTCATCAAGTTGTTCCTCAAATAGGTTTTGCAATTAGTGACTGTGTCATGTCAATCATGAAAATCTGTTTGTCTAATTCCAGTCAGCAAGTGTTTATTGAATGCCTCCTCGGAGCTGAGTACTGAAAATATTCTTTTCTGCAACATTCGGAGCTGCTGGCTCATTGGATCCTTGAAGGATTTTTTTAAGGCTCCTTCTTCAAAGTCCCAGTTCCCCAAACCAGAGAGCAGAGATTAATGGGGTAGCAAATGGGGCTTTTTTGCGACTTTATTTTTCTTACCCATTAGAGACGTTATTGAGCAATTTTCATGAGCTTGACATATGTAGCAGATGATAATAATCATAACATAAATATGTACAAGTTTAGAAGCAATCTATTAGATCACTATATGCTAACAGCATGGCTTATTAAGATTGTGTTTTAGGAGACAATACATTAGTACACGCTTTCGCGGTCAAGTGCATCAACTCTGGAGCAAGACTCAAGTCCCCAGTCTGTCAGTTACTCGTTGTTGACCAGAAGCTAGTCATTTAACTTCTCTGTGTCTCATCTACTCGTTGGTGAAATGGAAATAATAATAGAGAACACCTCGCCAGGTTGCTGCAGGATAAATGAGGTCATTCCTGCAACACGTTGAGGTGAGATGACAAATTGGGGTGTCCTAGTGGCTTAGTTGGGTCGTGAGGCAGAAAGCTGACCGTTCCCCCAACCAGGAAGCGCCCACTGCTGTAACACACAGACACACAGGTGTCTGGACCCCAGAGCTATAAACATGCAGAACACATTGGGAGCAGGGCCGCCCTCTCTCCTTGCGCTTTGGCGGGAGGACGCAGCCCACGCGCGCCTGGTCAAATCAAGGAGAAGTCGGCGACGTGCGAGCTCTGCTTCCTTACTGCTTGCACGTTTCCGCCTCCCTCTAAACACGACTTAATGTTTGCGCCACGGCCAAGGGGTGAGGACGTGAAGGAGAGGAAGGCTCCACAGGGGGACGTCTCAGGTGGTTCTCCAAGGATGTGAAGGATGACGTGGCCGGGCAGAGCGACGGCAACAGCAGAAAACTCTTCTTCATCCTCCAAGGCCCAGCTCAAGCTTTCGCATCCTCGCGGAGCCCTCTCTGGAGACTGCTAAGCCGCGGCTCCTCTCACCTCCAGTGCTCTGACGTGGACGTCACCCATCGTCACATTTAACCCCCAACCCCTCGTTGCCTCTGAGCTGAACTCTCCCTTCTAGACCCCAGGGATTCCTTAAATGTCGGGAGGATGCATAGTATTGTAACTCTCATCCCCAGTTCCTAGGACACTTCTTAGTATCAGGTACTCTGTAAATACTGTTGAAATACTAAAGCGATTTAGTTTCCTTATTGATCCAAAGAGGGGCCGGGCCTAGAATTCAGAATTTCCCAACATGATTTTTGTGGAATATCTATTCTTTGCCATGCTGATGTATTTTACATGAAAAGGGGCTCCATGATTAAATAAATTTTGCAACTTCTGGATTAACTCGATTAAGTGGATTTCTATACCGTGACTGCTAATATCTGGAATTTCTTATAGAATATTTTCCACATTCACTTGAGGGCAGAATCCTTTCCTCTGGCTGCTCTCCTCAGACAATGATCGCCAGCACACACTTCGCCAGTCTCCACCTTAAAGGCTCTTCTAGGACCATGTTTAGCCCCGGAAGGTTCTGTTGCGCATTATTAATGAGACAGATTTAAGTAAGTAAGTTGTTAAGTATAATGACTTTACACACGACAGATGGACAACATCCAGTGCAAAGGATACAAGAAAGGATCCACTGGGAATGATACCACAATTCACACAAAAACTACCTTTTTTCAATGCTCAATCATCTGTTGGAAACAGAGGATAGAACACACCAAAGCTGGCAATAATTCCACGCCCCCTACCCTGCCAACAACAATTAAAAAAAAATAAATTACTTCATCTTTAATTATTCATTCTCTGTACAACTGAGAGAAGATTTAAGGGAAAATTGTGGGAAGGATACACCGTTAATTAGGAAGGATATACTCTTTTACTCACCAGTTTTACTGAGTGCCTACTATGCCCCAGCAGAGATACTTAGAATCCATCAGTGAATAAAACATCTTCTTTTCTTCAGATTAAAAAGAAAGTTGTGTTGATAAGTCAGTTTTCCTTGAAATTCTAAAATCCGTTTTGGCCTCATATTCTTTGGGTGGTTGGCGGACAAAGTGCTTTAGTCTCCTTAGAACGCAGGCTGTGCTGGGTGAGAAAGACGGAGCTGTTCATTCATTCCTGATTCCTTCACTCTGTCTTTTAATTTGTGAGATTATTTTAACATATACTCAGTGTAATTCATCTTGCTCAGGGAGTCTCGGTGGTTCCACTCAGACCCAGAGCCTCCCGCGACCAGGCGGAGCTCAGCAGAACACGTCTCTGCCGTCTCCCACCCGCCTCACCACTCCACAGGTCTCCGCTGGGAGAATCCCCCGCCCGGGCTCTGTTTCTAGGGAATCTGACCTGAGACATGCCCGCTTTCTTCTCTCTGTCTGCGAACCAGCTTCCTCCACTTGCCCACACATTTTGACACCGTAGTCTCTGGGTCTCCTGGTTCACATTTTTAGTAATCAGATTGGCCAGGTGCCAACCAGGGGTCCACTCTGCTCTGGTCGTGTGGCACACACTGGGGGCTGTCGGTAAAAAGAGTTTTCAGAGAGGGCGTGGTGGGTGGGGTGTGCACGCAAAGCGTGTACCCTACACAGCGCTGACTTTTCCATCACAACAGACACGCTGGAGGTCGAGGATTATGCCTTTTAATATCCATACCCAAGAGTTCAGGACATGTCATAAGCATTTCGAATGCACTGAATAAAGGAATAAAGAAACGAACCTTTTCCAGACTCACCTCAGCCCACGACAACCCTTCGCTTTTTTGGAATCTTTTCTTCTTATCACTTGTCCACCACATTATCAAGCATCGGACTAGGAAACGTCCTGCATTACTTTCCAGTTCTTCCATGTACGTGATGATCTCGTTTCTCTAAATTAGAAAACCCCCAAGCTTAGCTGAACTCCATTTTCCAAATTAGACGGTACACACTAAGTCATTCGATTTGTTTTTTAAAACGTTTATTAAAAGCCAGGGGCCAGACAACATGCTCGATTCTGAGATTCAACAAGGAACAAGACACAGAGCCTTGAAGGACAAGAAACTTGAAGAGTAGTGAGATAGGTTGGTAGCCAGACTGTGAACCACTGTGGATAACGACAGGCCCAGGGTTCCGGGTGGACAGGGAGGCAGGAACACACCTCAGATCACACAATCCATAGCACTGCTGCCAGCACTGGGCGATAGGAAGGATTTGGATGAAACAAATAAGGAATTCGGCATATGGTGCCTGCTCCACTAATGTTAGCTCTCACAGCATTAACCTTCCTCTCACCAATCCTTGCTGCAAAAGACTCTTGCTAGAAGATAAATTAAGCTGTTTACTTGAGAAATATTGTTTTTAAGAGCACTGCTAGGTGTAACTGCTACAATATTTTTAGGCTAGAAATAGGCTGTATTGTATTAACTGCACTACGTGTCTCTCAACACGGTTTGATTATCCTGAAAACAGAGAAAAAATATCTCTCCACCAAAGTCTGTTTATCAATCAGCTCTTGTCCTCCTACAACTCTTACAGGAGAGAGTAAGAACATTCCGGACTTAGAGAGACTCGCGTTTTGATCCTGAGACTCCGTCTGACATTTGATCTTTCTGATCACGGACAAGTTGTCCTCAGGCGTAAAGGGAGGAAATAGCATCCGCCTCAAAGAATTGCTGTGCTGATTCAGGAAGGTGATGCACCTTTGCACCGAAAGATCTCAGCTCCTGCGTTTATTCTACAAATACTAGTCGAGCACCTGCTCTGTCCTGGATGCTAAAGACATGGCAGAAGAGAAACAGACAGAATTACCTGCCCTTGGGGAGCTGATACTCCGGTGGGGAAGAGAGAAAATGAATAAGATAAAAAAGTACAATTTATAGTACGCTAGGGAGTGATAAGAACTAGGAAGAGGAAAAAAAAACAACAGGGGACGGGGTATGGGGTATGAGGACGGGATTGATGTCCAGGTGGGGAGGATTACCTGAATAGACGCCCGCACAGGTGCTGCCTGGCACAGGTAAGTTTGAGCTGCTGTACTAGCACGTTTTCGCTCCACTTCCCTGGAGCCGGAGCACATTTCGGCCAACGCGTCTCGGAGAATACTGATTTGAGATGGTGACTTGGAATTGTCACACTCTGCTGTTGTGATTAGACTTAATTGTCATTCACGTCTCTCCTCTGTGCCGCTGCCATTTTTCTCCTCTCTCCTCATGCAAATCTGATCACTTCTGAAGGCTCTTTTCTAAAAACAAACACATACCATCCCCCCCGGGCCAGTCTTGCTACCAGAGGACCAACTAAAGCATTTGTTCCTGCATCTTTCATAAGGACAGGTCCCATTAAAAGGATTACTTTGTTTCTCATGATTGTTTCTCATGAGATGCTCGATCGCATAAAAGGGTGTCATGTTCCAAGTGGCGCACAGTCCAATGTGGTTAGTGCTAATGGGATCTGCGCGGCTTGATTGGAGGGTGACGCCTTTCGCCTGTCATAGAAGTTGACATTCTAAATGACAACAGGTTCCAGATGGAAATACTCAGTGTCCGTGTATTCGGCTACTGAGTTAACACTGCACCGCAGTCGGAGGGGCTGGGGGCACGGCTGGGACAGTTGTCCCTGGTGGCCATAAGGTGAGAAGAGAAGGAGGATCCCCTCCCACCTCTTTCAGCCAAAATCCCTGACTCCCTAAGAAGAAATCATTTGATCTGAACTTTCCTTCTACAGCCTCTTCTCCCTTTTTTTATGTTTCTCAAGCTTTTGAGCATGCCCCGCGCTGCTCTAATCAATAACTGTTCATTAAACACCTGGTTGCTGAGGGTGGGACCTGGCTGCGTGATCCCGGGCAAGTTGCCCAATGTGTTAAGGCCTCAGTTTCTCCTTCTGTGAAATGGGAATGAGAATTCCTAGCCTGAGGGCTTCTGTCACTGGGGTCTGTGAGCTGAGCAAAGAGTCAATGACACCGAGGAGAGACAATGCTAACACGTGGATGAAGAAAAAACACCATGTAGTCCGTTGCTAAGGGATAATGACATCAATGATTCACTCCTAATGATGACTCGCTTTTAATGGTTCAATAATCTCTTCCTGGCGTACCACTAGTGTATGATAGTAAGTACATTCGGGGTGTGTGTGTGCCTGTGTGCGTGTGTGTGTGTGTGTGTGTGTGTGTGTGTGTGTGTGTGTTAAGGATTGACAAGCCCCTTTTGTATCTTTGAAAAACAGAAATATAATTGCCACCTATTCAGACAATTAATAATCATCGTAATTTTGTAATCCCAAGAGTAAGTCACACTGTGGCGATTTATTTTCTCTTTTTCAAGATTTTTAAATGTAAAAATCAATATAAATTCCATATATGCATATATATTATTTCTTACACAAAAGAGATATTTTAATATCATTTGATAACCTACTGTTTGTACATAATAATATCTCACAGGTATAGCCAATCCTCAATAAAGAAAAAAAAATCAGCCTTTTCCTTTTTAACAGCTGTACAGTGTTTTAATGTACAGCTCTGTGGCAATTTTCTTAAGCAATCCCCTAAGATGTTCAGGTTTTCTCTAATTTTCTCTGCTGTCAACAACGCTTCACCCATCCACATACTTTTCTACGCAGGCACTTTTTAACATTCCGATCTTCATTGTTCTTGACTTACTTTGGCTGACTGTCTGTACATGAAGGCATAGTAAAGCTGTTAGAAGTATGAAAATGAATGTAATATTTTGTCCTTTTATTTTTTATCGCCTTCAGATAAATTTCTAGGTAAAATTTTCAATTAAAAAAATTCATATTTATAATTCTAACACCTTCCAACACATCGTCCCAGGTGACAGTCTTATCAGCAGCACACTTAGTATATTTTAACAATATTAATTCTCCTAGCCCGTGAACACAGGCTACGTTTCCATTTATTTGTGTCTTCTTTAATTTCTTTCATAAACGTTTTACAGTATTCAGCGTACAGGTTTTTCGCTCCTTGGTTAAATTTATTCCTAGGTATTTTACCTTATTTTTTTAAATAGATACTGTAAATGGAATTACTCGCTTTCTTTTTGTGTATAGTTTGTTGTTAGTGTATAGAAGCTATTGATTTTTGTGTGATTTTGTATCCTACAACTTGGCTGTATTCAACTGTTAGGTCTCACAATTTTTCGGTTGAGTCTTTAGGGTTTTCCACATATAAAGAGCATGTTGTCAGCAAACAGTGACATCACTTTTTAAATGTCTGAATTTCTTGGCAGCATGTAACAAGTTAGAGATTTCACACAAAATTCTGGATTTCTGGTTCCCCTCGGAAAATCAGAAGAAAAGGCAGAAATTGGCACCCATTCTCCCTGAGAGCTGGCGGGAGGACGCCCCCTTCTCGGGCAGGCGTGTCTTCCTGGTGCTGCATCTCCCTCCGCAGACCCTACACTCTTGTTTCCGGGCTGAGCCATGGAGGCATCTGAGTGTTCAATCCCAGCTTCAAGGCCAGTGACAATGGTTGGGACTTTATACAGGGATCAGAAAAGGAATGTAAACATCACTTCTCTCCTCAAGCTGCAGCCTGGACCCTCCTCGCACATGCGTCAGGTCCTGTTTTCCGGGACAGCTACTTCTGTGCATGGCCTGTGTCCCTTCTCCGTGGCTTCTGCCCTTTTAAGAGCCGCGAATGTGGTGATAGTCTTTTTCCTAATGCAGTCAGCCCAGTGCATCCTGTTTAGCAGGTATGAGACATTTGTGGTAGGAGTTAGCATTTTCTTAGGCTTATCATGAGACCAGTTAGCTTCACATATGCTTAAATGTTTCCTGGAATATTTTCGTTTCAGTTCGTTTGAAGGGACTACAGGGACCAAATGGACAAATCTCAGCACATTCAGCTCACTGACATATTAAGGATGTCTGTTTCAAGCGGGTGCAGTTGACAGGTGGCGCACAGCACAAATGTCTGCATTTACAGAGTCATTAAGGAGAGAATGGACCCATTTGCTCCAACTGTGGTGGGTGCACGCATTATGAGCACGCAGCACGGAGCAAAACGGTTCCATTCTCTCATTCATACCACCCCGACCTCACGCCTCTCAGCAGCAGAAATTTAGGGCCAGAAGTCAAAGGGGATAATATGCAAAGCAGTTTTTTCAAACCATTTGTAAAATAAAACAGAGGTTTTACTAAGAGTTAAACTATGCAGAAGAGACATTTAGAAATGTCAACTAGCTGAGCATTTTGGGAACTGTAACTTAAATGAACCCTACGCCCATATGAGTTTTCATACGGGCTGAAAATCTCATTTCTAAATAGCCTGAATAATCAAAATTTAGTTTCATTCTCAGAACATGCTCTAATACCACCTGCTGCTTGGAAGAATTTTTTTTTTTTTTAAGCGACGGATAAAATAAGAAAATCGTTAAGACACAGCTGAAGTCAAAACCAAGGTGAACGTCTCCACTCACGGTAAAAGGTAGAGAAACACAGAAGTGGTGAGTAGGGCCAAAGCTGCGGGCTTGCTGGGCTCTGGAGCAGGACCCAAACAGGTGTCCCAGGAAGCTCAGTTGCTGTGGGGTAAAGTGCTCCATGAGAGGAGGGGCGGGAACCAGGCCCAGTGCTTGCAGCTACAGCCTGAGACAGGCCTTCTCCACCATAAAACACTGCAGAAGAGAATGGTTGTCACAGCTGGGGACCCCAGTGGAATGGGCTTGGGGAGCAGGTGTATCAGGACAAAGCTTAACCACTGGCACGTGAACCAGGCTGCCCCTTCGCACAGTGACCAAATAAGCAACTGCCCCATCTCATCAAGGGACAGGGCACTCCGCCCCCAACAGTGCAACACCTGGGTCTCTTTATTTGGCCTACGGAATGGATAGAAGCAAATTTAAAAAACCATCAGTTCCATAAACAGGTGAGGAAAAGAGAAATAAATTTTTAAAAAACCCCAAATCTCCTATTCAAATTGATCTTGCAAACCAAAATTACAAAAACATAAAAATCATTTCCTGCTAAGAAAAAAAGACCAAAAAATTCTGGATGAAAGTTCCTTTCAGTTGAATTCACCAAAGTTGCTCTGTAGAATATTAACATATAAATAACACAAATAAATTTAAAAAAATTCATACCATCTTCTGGATAGAAAGATTCAACAGGGTAAAAGAAGTCAATTCTCCCCAAATTTTTCTATAAACTTAATATTAATACAAGTCCAATTTATAGCCTAACAGAGTTTTCAATGGAATTGAACAAGTTGGGTCTAAAATTCACAATGAAGAACAAAAGGTAAGGTCTGGAGGTCTCTGAACCTCCAGAAAGCTTGACGCTCTCTCGCAGACTCAAAATAGTCACAGCACAAACCCAGGTCAAAGGGGAAGTGACTTCCAGCGAACGAAAAGTTATAAACAGCCTTGCCAGGGAGCAAAAGAATTAAAAATAGGCTTTTGGTGGCAACATGGAAAGAAATATAGATTTTTTTTTTTTTTGCCTTGATTCATTCAATTTAGAGGATCAGCTTTCACTTCATTTTCTATCCTGAGTCTTTCTGTTCTCCACCACCTATGTGCTTCCCATCCACTGGTCCCTTGTCCCTGTCCCTAGGTGGCCTTACCTGTATCTGCGGCGGGAGCAGGTTCCACCTGTGAGAGAGATCCCAGTGGTGGCGGAGGTCTCCTCCCTCTCCCAACTTGGATGTCTACAGCCTATGTGTGACGCTTAAAAGGAAATGATATGCATAAACATGGTTACTTAACTACTGCTCTCGCAGAAATAAAACAACCTTTCTACTACAGCATCAAGTAATCCTAGAATAACTAAAATGACTGAAAATGGGAAGGCTAGAGGTGGTTAGGTGAGGATATACAGCAATGTTTTAACAACGAAAAACAGGCCAGATGTGGTGGCTCAGGCCTGTAATCCCAGCACTTTGGGAGGCTGAGGCGGGAGGATCACTTGAGGCCAGCAGTTCAAGATCAGCTTGAGCAACATAGCGAGACCCCATCTCTACAAATTTTTTTCTATAATTAGCTGGGTGTGGTGGCACCTGTAGTCCCAGCTACTAGGGAGCCTGAGGCAGGAGGATCGCTTGAGCCCAGGAGTGCAAGGCTGCAGTGAGCCATGATGTGCCACTGCACTCCAGCCAGGGCAACTGTGTGAGACCCTGTCTCTAAAAAATAAATTAATTAATTAAAAAATTTTTCTTAAAGAAGAGTTCCCTGAGCAGAAAGTTCTAGAGCTAGGAGGTGACTCTGAGCGACACAGTTATTAACAACCTAGAGACAGAGGCTTAGCACATGGCAAAAACAAAACCAAACCAAAAATTCACAAAATAACTCACACAAACCCCCAAAATCATATTTAATAACCTTCAACACAAAGACACAGACAGCACCACAGAATTTATTTTTACTTTATTAACAATGTGGCTTACAATTTTTTTCAAGTACAAAGGGTTTTTTTTTTATTTAGAATAAAAATTAAAATATAACTCTGATATAGATTTTCATTTATTTACATGAGAACATATATACAGAATACAATCTTACAGCAAACTACAGCATGCCCTCTGTCCTGCAAATTTCAAACGTAAAGACACCAATTTTTCCCATTTATGCACCAAAACATACACAAGATAGGAACCCGATTTCAATACAAACTATTCAAACCGGAATGCAAAACAGTAAAAGGGCTTTCGACGTTCACGACGAGGGGTAGTTTACACTTCTAGATATCATGCTGGCTCCCATTCTGAGCAAGTGAGATGATTATTTTTTCCGTCATTTAAAAAATTGCCTTGAATTTTCCATCTTAAGGTGATTTTTAGAAAATGATTGTCCTAGGAACTTTCCTTTTTCTTCAATGTATCTCTTCAGCCCCCCGGAGCACTGCCCTGCCCTTTTCAGGTGACGTGACCTACAAGGTCACTGGGACCGGATCCTTCGCATTTAACACAACCACTACCGTGCAAAGACTTCAGTGCAGGAGATTGAGTTATTACTTACCATCTGAATTCAGAGAGGCTCTGAACCAAAATCTAAGGCTGTACTATATGTCAGCAATTACAATTTTGGGGTAAATTAAATTTGGTCAAAAATAGTACAATTCCATTTTATGATCTCAGGTTTTGTGTATCTGTAGACCACTCAGTGATAAAAGCTCTGAGAATCAATCGGAGTAAAACATTTTCAGAAAGCTTTTGGACAGAAACGAGTAAGAGAATCATCAGATTGTAATAGTTGCCAATGTTGTTCTCCCTTGCTACTTAATTTAATTATTGCACCAAAGAGACATGGCAGTGTGGACATCTCTCCAACGATTTCTTTCTTTAAAACTAAGTATATCTTAATTTACTATTTTTCCTTTCAAATAATTGCACGCTCGATCACAGCTTTCTACAGACAGAAAATAGAGTCAGTGAAGTCTAGATTCACCATCTCAACCCCAAAACAGTGCTGATGCTCAAACCACAACGAAGATTTTAACACTGCTGTTCTGTGTTTTAGTTCTATGTACAGAAATAAATACAGATGGCTGTTCTACAAAACAAGTATGCAAATCCCTAGTGCTTCTAAAACTAAGGGTGAACAGCTCTTAGAAAGGAGCATTTGGCATAAGATAGAAGGCGAATCCCAGAACCTAATACGACACTCAAAATTCTATGAGATAAATTAGGGAAATGAGGCCAATCTTCAAAAGGCTGATCAAACGAACCCTCCAAAGACTGTAATAAGGGTTAGGGGTGGCAGTGCTAAAGGTCTGGATCATTTTAATTTGCTGAGGAGCAAATCAAAGCAAAGCCAGGAATTAATCTTTCAAATATGATCAAATAAGGCAGAGGGACCTAGTAGCTGTACAGCTCAAATACTGCACGTGACTCAACTTTGATCAAATGAATCCAATTTGAAAGGCGATAGCGGAGTTGGCCACGCTAGGGAGCTCTGTATTTTGGTTTTGAAAAGCAAAGAAGTTCTGCAATGCTAGGGGTACCCTGTTCTTTTTAGGTTGTTGTGTTTGTATTTTTGCGGGCCGGATATTTTTACAACACAGTACAAATGGAGTCGAGGAGTTGGGGGCTGAAAGGAGCTCCGTTAAAGGGCAGGTTGAGTGACGGGCTCTTATTATTGAAGTTGAGGTGGCGTTTCTGTTGCTCGGGGCACACACGGCGCAGACTGCAGGGTGCCCGCCGGGCGGGTCCCGGGAGGTAAAGCGCGGCACGAAGTGCACAGGCCCAGGGGCACCAAGGAGAGGGCTTTGGTCCCAAAGGACGATCAAAGAGAGACACGGAAGAAATGGTGCCATGGGGTGGGGGTGGGGGGGCGCATCGCGGTTGGCGTTTAGGCCGAGACATTTTTCACTTAGGGGCTGTGGCGGTACTGGGGTAACACATGTCAAATCCAGTTTTCCTGCCATAAGCAACGAGGACACAACACAGCAAAACGTTCCTGGAAAATTTGTCTTAAATATCTTTAAGACAAAAGCTGGTGAGAGGAGCATCCTACAGTGCATGAAAACCACGCCGCAATTCCGCAGCAGAACCGCTGCGGACGGGAAGCAGTGCACGCGCCCGCCGGAAACGCCCCAAGAGACCCAGATCCGGAAGATGCCGTCGGAGGAGAAGCACCTCCTCGGTCCTGAAACGGCTCTCGGCTCTCGGCTCTCCCCAAGGGCAGGAGAGATGGCACGTAGGTGACGTCTGTGATGACGGCCCGGCTGGGCCCTCCCCTGCTTGGGTCACAGCCTTCTCCTCCCCGCCAGGCGCACGCAGAGCCAGTGCTGACGGAGTGACCGCGACCACGCGGACAGGGGCTGCAGTTAGACACAGGGTGAGGGACAGGGAGTCTTTCCCCAGCAAAGGTGGCCGCACGCCGTCTGGGCCTGCTGGCGGGCCGCCCTCCGCTCTCCGGCCGGGCTCCAGGGACCCCCAGACGCTCTCCCCACTCTGAGGCAGCACCTCCTCCCCCTTGCCATTCCTAGAAAGGGCAAGAGAAGTGACATTCCTGCTGAAAGGACATGCTATGCTGTGGCCATCACAGTCCCTGGTCCCCGTCTCGGATGCCACGGAAACGGCTCAGCTTGAAAAGGCCACAGTGAAGGACCGTGAAGGAGCCCGAGCGGGGAAAATGCCAAAGACCTTGAAATGGACGCCCTTTCCAACCGTGCGACAGGGTTTTCCCTCCACAGGGCTGAGCGTTTAAGGCCAAGAGCGTGTGGCGGAGAAGGCAGGCGTGTGAAACCGAGGAGAGGTCCAAAGTTGCGCTTAGGAGGGAGTCCGCCCACCTAAGCCGGCCACGAATCCCAGGGATGTGTCCGTGCGGGACACGCTCCGCCTGCGTGGGGTCCCCACGCAGACCTGTCCCCCAAACTTTAACACTTGACTGTGGAAACCAGCTGCAGGGGAGACAAAAAAGCCTCAACCACAAAATATCGGTTTTCCATTTTTCATTGGTCACTGCTATGGAATGTCAAGAAAAGTCAGCATGAGCCAAGTTTCAAAATCCGACAGACGATCATGCCTTAAAATGTCGCAGAAAATGCAAGCAGCCCAAGGAGCCCACCCCATGACCCCTCGGGAACTGTTGAGACTCCAGGCAAAGAGAGGAGCTCAAGGTCATTACGTAGAAAAGCAACAGGAGGGCGTGAAGCCTCTGCTCCCAGCGTCCACCCCGGAACCACGTGAAGGTTTGGTTTCCTTGCACACGTTTAAAAAGGTATTTAGGCAACCACCACGTCAGAAAATCACAGTCCACCTGGTTTGAACGGACGCATAGATTGGCTCATGGGAGCATGCAGATGACGTCCGGCACATGAGGCAGGCGGTTCTCAGAGCCTTGGGTTCCTGCACATGGCTCGGCAGATTTAATGAAGCCGCCCGAGAAATTTTATCAACAACCTCAAAGCCAGAGTGAGCTGCAGGACTTCCAGGGTTAAAGCTGTCGCTGCACACATCTTTTTCTTTCTTTTTCTCGTCTTGGCCAATCTGGCTCTTCCCTTCCAGCATGGGCAGGGTGCGGGCGATGGGGAGACGGTACGCAAACTTGGCGTTTCACAGGACCCGAGGCCCAGAGTGATGAGGAGTTACCCAGGATCACAGTGCTAGTCGTTACATGAGCAAAGCCAGGATGAGAAGTGGCTGACGCTACATTCGGTGCTCACTGTGACACCTCCTGTATATGCAGCCAGCCGCATGGAACTAAGGGCTGCTCAGAGGGGCTTTCGCAGTGGTCTGCTGCGATGATCCTGCTAGAGGATGTAGCCAATTCATGAAACACTTCCCCCAAATCTCTTCCCGTTCTTGCTTTCTGAAATGAAGCTTTTCCTTCAGTATATAAACTCAAAGCTTTCCTAAAGGATTCACTCCCTGAAGACTACAATTAAATCAGAACACTGGAGACAGCCGAGGTTCCACAAAAGACTGTGCATGGAGCTTGTCTCTGCATGAGGCTTCCATCCCTCCAGGAAAACCATCCCAGTGCAACGAGACGCTGCCTTCCCTCGCCCCCCACACTCCCTAAAAGGCACCCCTGACGGGGATGGAGCGTTAGCACACCTTTTGATAGCGACGTCCTGAAACGTCACCTGCAGCTGTGTGCCGCCAAGATCAAACTGCGGTGACGGCGTGTGCGGCTCAGCCAGAGGCAGATGTGGGGTAGGAAAGAGCATCTCTCGGTGTGCCTGAGAGGGACCGCAGCAAACACTGCTGGTGAGGGGTTAGGTGTCCGGCCCCATCACACTCTTGTTTTCAAAGAATAAAGGTCTCTGTTTAGGAAACGTCATTCGGAGGGCGCTGCCTGGTTTGGGCGAGAGAAAAGCGAAGCGTGGATGCACAGGGCAGCTTGTGCGCATCCTGGCAGGGTCCAACGCAGAGCTTCATTTGCTCTCCCCGGAGCCACGGTGGTGGTCCTTTGGTGTGCTCTGAAACACGGAACTCTCAGGCAGGCTGGTGGAGGAAGGAGGCCCTGGGTTCTGGCTTTTTGGTGATACTTCTTATAGGTACCAACCATTTCAAGTATCCCAGAGTCAAAGCTCCGGTCCTGGAAACTGTCACAAACTCTGCATCACAGTGACAACAGGCCCCTCCCGAGAGGTCAGTTGGCGTACTGGGTGTAGAAAGCCACTTTGACTCTCTCGATCTGGTGGCACAGCTTGATGGCCGGCCCCAGCTTCAGCTCCATGCACTCCTGCACCGTCGGGAGGGTGAGCAGCAGCAGGGCCTGGCCGTCGATGTCCTGCGGAGGGAGAGACAAAGGCAGGTCAGAGAGGGGCGGTGTGCACCGAGGGCGCGCCTGTGCCATGGCGGGCTTCGTCCCAGAGCCAGACACGAGAAGGGGCTGCTCTGGTCTCACCTGGTTTGGGGGAGCGCCGGCACAGACACCAGTCCGGCTTGATGACGGTCTATCTCCGTGTTAATGAAATCTGTTTGCTAAGAACATTTTGGCTACTCTGAAATGCACACGCCTACCCCGGTGGGTGCAAGAACTGGGGCAGACAGCCTGCTGCGGGAACTGTTTCCCAAGCTTGTCGCCCCTTTTGGAGAGCAAACCGCTCCCCCAACCGACGGCAGGCCAGGTCCTTCCCATATGATGCTGTGACTTAATCTGAGAGCTAGCAGACAGCTCTCCCCTGAAAGAAAAAGCTCTCTTCTTCCCTGCCAAGGTCTGACATTTCACCACCAGGACAGGTGAGGAGATGCTCAAGGAAAGATCCGCCAGCCACATGGCACGGTCTTTCCGCAGAGGGACGCACGTGCACACGCACACGCTCTCTTACAGGCACGCATCGCCCGGAGTGCCGTGTGGCTTGTACACAGGTCTGCCGCCCCATCCTGCCTCGTTCTGCCCTTCTATGGCCACACGTGGGATCCCACCCCACGATCACATTCATTAAATGACTGCTGAATTGAGCTTGCTGCAGTTAGAAGGGTACAAAGACCTGCCCCAAAGCTCTCAGATCATCCTCCGGGCAGCTCTATCTGCTCAGCTGCTCGCTTCCTGTGACAACCTGCTTTACCCACGTGGACGCCAGTGGACTGGACTGAGTTTGACCACAGCCTCCTTTCCTATTAACCAGGCTGTCTCCACAGTGCAGAGGAGCAGCTGGGGCTCCGAGGGACTGCAGGCCCATGGTAACGGTATAGATCAGCGGTAGGACGGGAGCACAGATGAACTCAGCCCCGCAGAATTCCTGCCACTTGGAGAAGCATCACACCCAGCGCTGCTGTAAGCCACAAGGACGCGACAGCCAAGCAACAGCACGTGCACACACGTCTCAGACAACGCCTACCAGTGACTTTCACACAGGAGCTTATTTTCTTAAACTAATGGCTGCTTTAGCTGCCTTGCAAATAGCTAAAGCACAAAACCAAAGTGTGCATAATCGGTAGCACTGAGGAGACCGGTGTGAACAGCAAGCACAATTCATCACCTGGTCAGATGCAAAAGCCACCACGCTCCCTAATCAGTGCAGCAGCAATAAAAACTAAGCATTAACTTAAAAAGTATCAAGGCGAGTGCAATTTATTATTTTTAAATTACAAATAGGCACCAGCGATGATGTCTGCAACTTGAAGCCATGTCTTGACCGAGACTCAAAGGTGACCTTATCACACCACAAAGTAAACAGTGAACATATCAGTCTTGTGGACACACTGAAAGCAGGAGATATAAACTATATAAAACCATCAATATATTTTTCGTGCTATATTTGTATCATTTTCCCCCCTTTTTTCTATATGCTTTTACATGTTATTTTACTTTCTTTTCAAATGCTACGATGAGGCGGACAGTAGTCAGGGACCTGGATACTCAGCAAAGGTAGCCCTGGCCTGGGACCCGTTGGTCAACTCCACTTGCAAAGCCAAATCTGTACATATTAGACCAAAATGGGCAGAGAGGGCACAGGTGTAGGGACACAAAGTCTTCTAGGTGTCACGGGCCTCAGAGGATACATTTGAAGCAAGTACTGCATGGACGTTACAAAGCTGTGTCCATGTGGCTTCGCCATTGTGTTCGATGACATCAGCAGAACAGGTCAGAACTGAACTGAAACTTATTTTGGGAGATGGAAGTTTCCTTTCGAGGTATAAATTAATGCCCAGGAAAGCCGGCTGGTCTAACTAAGATGACAAACGGCACTGGAACTGGAATAGTGGTTTTCTGACATTAAACTCGGGATGGAAAATTGTAGCTTGGTCTTTAACATCTACACTTGGTCAGGATGGCCATCGTTGGACATGCAGATTCAGTGACCATTGAAAATCAGCCCTAAAATATTTACACAGCTCACTGTCTATGGACAATCTCAGTGAAGGTGGCCGAGACACACCCGCACCCCATTCGACACTCAGACTCTCACAGCGTAAAACCAAAAACACACAGTGAGCCACCGTACCTGCTCCTGAAATATCTTGGCCAAGGGGGCGCAGTCCGTCAGCTTAATGAACCGCACCACGTCGGTGACCGTCCACTCTAAGGGGTTGCTCTCCAGAACGAGTCTCTCCTCCTCCTCCTGTTTCATTTCCTGCAGGGGGAGGCAGGCGGGACATCAGCCGCCGCGTGGTCGGCCAGATCCCCCACACCCTCCCCGCCCGGGAGCGGCTGCCTCCTCTGGGTCTCTCGCTGGGCATCTCCCAGCATCTCGTCCCGGGATGACTTCCTCGGCAATGACTCGTGTGCCCTCAGAGGTTAAGAAAACAGGCACAGTGACAGTCACTCTTGAACCCTAGTTCAGGAAATCCTGGGCCTGCTTATTAATGAAGCACCTCTGACAAGAGATGAGAGCTGCCGAGGGCACAGCCGGCGGCTCGCCCACTGCTGTGTGTGACGATGGTGCCTGTCCCCTTTTCCACTACAGGCTCAGGGGAGACCTGACGCACCGATTTAATGCTTTATACCCCACAGCAGTGTCCTCTAAAGGGGAACAGGGCAGCAAATACAAGGTGGTCATGGAAGATGCAGAGATGGAATTTCGGAAACCCAGGGGTGGAAGGGACCTGGTGGGCTCCCTGCCCTGACAAGGACCCCGGCAGGGTTGAAGCCGTCCAGAAAAGGCGATGCCCTGGGAGCTCCACTGTGATGCTGAACGACCCCTCTGCCCAGCGGTGGAATCGCCAGCCTTTGTCCCCAACTCGGGAATTTGGCCAGAGCAGCCGCTGCTGTTCTGGATATTAAACTGGTTTCCCCAAATCACAGCCCTGCCCGCATTACGTGCTCTGCTTAGGAGTGAGTGGGAAGCCTCTGCCGCGGGCAGTACCTCTGTGCCCTCGGGCTTGGCGGGCGGGCACTTCTCTCCCTCCTCCGCAGGGGAGGCGGCCGGTGCTCTGCGGCCCCTGCGTGCCCTCTCCATGGGCGGCCGGCGCGCGGGCTCCGAGCTGCTCCTCAGGGTGACGGCCCTGCGAGGCCGGGCTGAGGGCACCTCCGCGGACGAAGTGTCCGTCTGGTCATCCCGGAGCTCGGAGCCGGTCTCCTCGCTCGCAGTGTCATCGTCCATGGCGTCTGCGTCCTCTTCTTCACTTTCCTGGGAAGAAGAGAAAGAGACTTAAGGTGGGGGGGGGTGTGAGTGGAGAGGGGCCTTCATGGACGCAGCAGGGTGGCCCAACAGCCCCACGGCCGGGCTCCGACCCTCGCAAACCACTGAGCAAGGTCTGTCCTGGGAGGCTGCCAGACAGACCTCATCGTCCCAACGTGGCCCTTCAGCCAAAGTAGCTAACACGTTAAACGTTTTCGCCAGTAAGGAGCAGGGCGCGTCGTACTCCGTGTGTCTGACCGTCTGCCGCAAACCTCAGCTGCCGCCTTGGCTGCAAGGCGGTCGCGTCTGCGGCGGGGGCTGCACGTCCACACCGAGAGTCGGGAGGTGCGTGAAGGCAGGACGTACCTCCCCCGAGCCTGCGGCGAAGTCCACGGCCGAAGATCTCCGTTTCTTCTGCACAAAGATGGATTTCCGCCGCTTCCTCCGCCTGGCCGGCTTGGGGTGTCCGCTTTCGACGTTGCTTTCCCCGATTGGGGGCTTAGTGATCTTCTTCCTCTTTCCGTAATAGTAAGCTGCGGGGAGAAGGCGATTAGAAGCTTTATTGCGCTATACACGCACACACGTGCACGCGCGCACAGAGAGCGAGGATGAGAGACAGAGGGACTGTTCCTTCATTGGGGACAATAGAACTTTGACATCTCGTTAGGGCCTGAGAAAACGGCTGCACGGAGAGGAAACAGTCTCCAGTGCTGCACGTTCAGAAGGTGCTGCGGGCTGAATTATGTCCCTCTTCATCCGTATGTTGAAGCCCTAACCTCCCAGCGTGACCGATCTGGAGATGGCACCTCCTTTAAGGAGGCATCAAGGTTAAATGAGGTCACAAGCCCCAGTGCAGTATGAGGCCTTAACCCAGCAGGATCAGAGCCTTTGTAAGAGGAAGAGACAGCATCCCCGAGGCTGGCCCAGACAACTTCCGGGTCATCCCAGACAACTTCCGGGTCATCGCCCCTTGTATTAGAAATGACCGGAGAGAGAGGCCGGAAGCTCAGAACTGCGGATCAGAGAGAGTGCTCGGGCTTGAGGCACCGAGGTGGAGGTTTCTGGGAGCGGCCACCACGGGTGGAGGAAAAGGCCACCAAGACAGGGGCAGGGCGGGGCTTGGGAGAGGCAGGAACTGAGGGTGGGACAGCTCTGAGTCCCGTGTCCCGCAAAGGCCCCTGGGAGCAAAGAGAGTGACGGTGGCTTTTGAATCCTCCATCCTTCCTCCCCTGGAGGTAGCCTGGAGGAACGTGTCTGAGCAGGGAAGCAACGACAGAGGTGTGGCCCCCGTGTAAAGGGCGATGAAAGAGTCATCACCACTTCTCAGTGTGAGGACCGAGGAAGTCACTGGGGTTACCAATCGTCACTGACGGTCAGTTTAGTCATGGTCTCCTTCTGGCCACCCAGCTTTCGAATCCGTCAATCCACGTCAGTATACACACGACAGCACACACAATCTCATTTACACACATTCTCATTTCTTCTTCTCCAAGGCCTACCAATGGTAATTCATCCTGCTTTCAGTCATCCCATCCGGTCCTTATGCCAGGCTACAAACACACAGGTAGCTGCTACAGCAAATTAAAAAAAAAAATTCTTCCATAGCAATTCCCATGGAAAACTATTCAAAAGGTTCCAAAACAGAAAATGAAACAGAAACCAAAGGCACGGCACAGCAGTTAGGCCTCTGGGCCCACGCTGTTTTTCACTGTTTGTACTTACTGTATTTGGTCTTGGTATGGATGGAGCAGTTCTCTGGGCAGTTTTCAGAAACCAGCACAGGACTGAACAAATTGGGGCAGCATTCCAGCTTGGCACAGACCCGGCGGCAGAAATTGGCTACCTGGTCAGACGTCCGAACGATCTTAACCACAGCCCTGTACGTTTTGCCTCGGTACCTAGAAAACAGGAGGGCAACGCAATGGTAGGACCAAGTTTTATGTTACTCAGGCCTACCTGGTACAGCACGTTCCAAACACAGCCAAGTCACTTCGCTTTCTAACGACGAAGCGTATATTGTGAGTGGTTTCCATTTTATTTGTTTGTGAACTTTCCTATGATCTCACAACTCCCAATGCAACTGTAACTGAGGACGGGGCCTTACAGAGGTAATTAGAGTTGAATGAGGTCATGCGGGTGGCCCTGATCCAACAGGACCGATGGCCTTGGAGGATGGGATGAAGACACAGGGTGCACGTGCACAGAGAAGACGTCAAGCGAGGACACGGCGAGAAGGCGCAATCGGAAAGCCAAAAAGAGGCCTCAGGAGGTGCAGTCCTGGCACCTTCCTCCTGGACTTCCAGCCTCCAGAACTGTAAGAAAATAAATGCCTGCTGCTCAGGCCATCCAGCCTGCAGCTCTTTGCTACGCTCCTGGGCTGACTGTACAACTCTCACAGCTCCAGGGGGTGAGGCAGGTATAGGAATGGG
>RJWJ010015590.1:0-35915 GCA_004363605.1 Indri indri
TGTCTGGGGCGAGTGCCGTGGCATCAGCCTAGCTCACAGCAACCTCAAACTCCTGGGCTCGAGCAATCCTACTGTCTCAGCCTCCCAAGTAGCTGGGACTACAGGCATGCGCCACCATGCCCGGCTAATTTTTTCTATATATATTTTTAGCTGTCCAATTAATTTCTTTCTATTTTTGGTAGAGATGGGGTCTCGCTCTTGCTCAGGCTGGTATGGCTTGATTTTGATCAGGTATAAAGTTTGTCATGCCCACATTTGGAATATTCTTTTATGGTTTCCTTTTTTTAATATTCTTTTATGGTTTAGTGATGAGAAGGCCCAACTGCAAGCAGATAGACAGATACCCATTTTTTCTTTCTCCAAATAATAGCATTTTCCAAGAACACTCAACTCTAGCCGTATACACTCGGAGACTCTCATTATAGCGTTGCCAGGCCTGTTTTATCCACGTGATGCTGTAGTTTATGTGCAATAGTACTTTCCAAGGCAGGGAAACTCCTAATGGCGTGTACTCACTGACCCAGACCTACAATTGCTTGGGAAATCAAAACATGTCACCGTGAATGAGTTATCTGTCTCCTGCTTCCAAGCAGCCCCCTTTGTTTTAAAGCATTGTTTGTATAAACACCAGACTGATTCATCTTATGCTTACGTACCTGCGAAATTCTCAGACTGCACAATGTTGAGTTGCTTAGTGTTGTAACAAAAAGCTAACCCAACCACTAAAAAACTCCAGTTAAAACAAAGCCTTAATGTAATCTCTCTCTTTTTTTTCACTATTGTGGAAGCAGAGAGAGGACACAAAAACTCTGTGTTTAGGACACTCCCAGGCCATGCCCTATGTGTCTCTGTATTTGTCTGGTCATGATCTGAGCCCCTTTATAATAAAACTAGAATCATAAGTGTATATACATATATATGTTTATGTATATCTAATATATGTATCATAAGTTGTATATATTTTTACCGTATGTATGTGTGTGTACGTGTATGTATATATATTATGTATATATACGTGGTGGAAGATTGTGAAACCTCTAAAGATTGGTTAAGTGCCAAATAATCCCTATATTTTTAAAAAGGACCTCTTTTCAACATATAGAGGGATAATGTTAATTCCTAAGTAAATAATCAGGCCAATTTTAATTTTAATTTTTTATTATTTCAAAATATTACGGGGGTACAAATGTTTTTGGTTACATGTATTGATTTTGTTATGCTTGAACCAGGGTTGTAAGTGTGCCCACCACCCAGATGTGTTCATTGTTCCGTTAGGTAGGATTTTGCCTGCCCCCTTCCCCTTGCTTGATTTCCACTGAGTTTTACTTTGGAAAAGGCCGATTTTCAATTATTTCAAGGTGCTCATGTCATTTGGTAACAATCGCAGCCTTCGAAAGTAGCCAAAAGAAAAGCAAAATGACCTGTGGGCCCATCACTGACTAGACAACCTTTTTACTCGTCTCATACAGCCTCTCTTCCAACAAAAACACAGCAGCAGAGTGAGAATGGTAGAGAGAAAGGTCGCACAGACGTCTGTGGGGCAGGATAGGGTACCAGGACCGGGACAGATAGCAGGAAATAGGAAAAGAACATGCTGTGGAAGGAAAAGGGACACCAGCGCCACATTTGTGCCTACGGCCAGCTCTGTCGACAGTGTTCTGAGCACACCAGGTGCACTCTAAACATTCAGTGATCAGCTGCACAGAGGGGCATGGTGTGATACCTAGTAGGAAACACTTGGTTTAAAAAAAAATGTGATCACAGTTTTAACCTAAATCCCTCAGTGTATCAGTCAGGATTCTCCTGAGAAACAGAATAAATAGGATATATAGAGGAGATATTTATTTTAAGGAATTAACTCATGCAATTATGGGGGCTGGCAAATCTGAAGTAGATGGGGCAAGCCAGCAGGCTAGGAATTCAGGTAGAAGCTGATGTTGTAGTTTTAAGTCTAAAATCCATAGAGCAGGCCTCAGGATTTCTGTTACAATCTTTTTTTTTTAGACACTTGCTCTGTTGCCCGGGCTGGAATGCAGTGGCGTCATCATAGCTCACTGCAACCTCAAACTCTTGGGCTCAAGTGATTCTCCTTCCCCAGCCTCCCAAGTAGTTGGGACTATAGGTGCACGCCACCATGCCTGCCCAGCTAATTTTTTCTATTTTTAATAGAGACAGGTCTTGCTCTTGCTCAGTCTGGTCTCAAACTCCTGGCCTCGGACTCCCAGAGTACTAGGATTACAGGCGTGAGCCATTGCTCCCAGCCCTCTGTGTTACAATCTTGAGGCAGAATTCCTTCTTCTCCAGGAAACCTCAGTCTTTGTTGTTAAGGCCTTCAACTGATTGGATGAGGCCCACCCACATTATGGAGGGTAATCTGCTTTACTTAATGTCAAGTGATTATAAATGTTAATTAAATCTAATAAAGGCCTTCACAGCAACATCTAGACTAGTGTTTGACCAAACAACTAGGCACCATAGCCTAGTCAAGTTGACACATAGCATATACAATCACACTCTATTCTCTTCTCACTTTTCTACCACTGCAAATCAGCTTCCTCCAGAAAAAAAAAAAAAAAAAAATTCTTTTTGAGACAAGGTCTCACTCTGTTCCCCAGGCTAGAGTGCAGTGGTGTCATCATAGCTCACTGCAACCTCAATCTCCTGACCTTAAGTGATCCTCCTGCCTCAGCCTCCCAAAGTGCTAAGATTACATGCATGAGTCACCACACCTGGCCCAGAAAATGTTTTAACACAAAGCTGCTTCCATAGTACTTTATGTCCTAAACTAAAGTTATCAAGATATTAAAATGAAAAATTGTCCTTGTTAAGACAAATCGTCTCTCTTGCTAGATGTCGCTATGGGACATAGGGCTGATCTATTAAATTAAATAATAATTAAAGCAATATGGTACTAGCACACAAAGAGGCACACCATTTAAAGAAAATAGAAAGACTCAAAATAAACCTAAATGTTTACAGGGATTTAGCATATGATGAAGGTGGCATATCAAGCCAGTGGGGGGGAGGTCCTATTCAATAAATGGTTTGGTGGCAACTGGTTAGCCAACTAGAAAGAATAAAATAAAATAAAATTGAATCCATACCACACATACTATACCAGGACAAATTATAAATGGATCAAAGATTTTCATAGTAAAAAGTAAAGCTATAAATGTTCATTTTGAAAAAGAGATAACTTCTTTATAATCTTGGAGTTATAAAGAAATTCCTTTATTAATTTAGACTAGGAAATATCTTTCTAATGATAATTCAAAAATCAATAAACCATAAAATAAAAAATGATAATTTGGTGACATAAACTTCAGCATAGACATAAATATTAAAAGGAAAATTTTGGGGGAAAATATTTGAAACTTATATCACAAAAGGCTAATCTCCCTAATATATAAAGATAACCTAAAAATCAATAAGAAAAAGACCAACACAATATAAGCAAAGGTTATAAACAGACAAGTCAGACAAAAGAGTATAATTTCAGGTTAAATCATATGAAACTGTAGTTTCTGTATGTCAAAAAATGTTTGAAAATTGGCAATTTCCTATAATTCAAACTAATAACTATTAAACATATGAAAGGATATTCCATTATACTCATAATAAGAGAAATGCAAATTAAAACATCACTATTGGATTGGTGGAAAAAAAGGTTTGGAAATTCACTGTATTGGTGAGGCTGTGGGGAAACAGAGGCTCTCATATATCATTAGTATGAATTAATATATCTTTGGGGCCAATTTGGCATATCTGTGGAAATTACAAATATATGTAACCTTTGGATAAGCAATTCTACTTTGAAGAATTTATCTATACTGATACATGAGCCCAATGATGACTGCACAATGTTATTTATTTCAGCCTTGATTATAACAGCAAAAGAGTAGGAATAAGCCACATGTCTAGCAACAGAGACCAGTTAAATACACAGTGGGTCATTGATGTAATGACTTTCTATACAGCTTGTAAAGAAGAGGAAGTTTCTTATGTAAAGATACAATAAGGTCTCCAAAAAATATTAAGTGGAAAAATTAAGTACAAGAACAGTGTGTGTTATATGTGACTTTTGTGTAAAATAAAGGGAAGAGAAAAAAGATTCTACATTCATATTTCTTTTCTATTCATAAAGAAACTCTGAAAGGATACAACACAAAAAACTAATATTAATAATACCAGGTACATGGAGAGAGGGCTGGAACTAGGTGAATGGGGGACAAAGATGAAAAAGACATTTACTTATCAATTTTTTCATAATTTTATCATTTTGAACCAGTATTATCTATTCAAAAAATGTTTAACTTAAAAATAAATTAGTTCTGTGACTAATTAATAAAGAATTTGAAGCAGATGTTTGTTTATATCATTTGCACACAAGGTCATCTACATAATTTGTGGGACCTAGCGAAAATGAAAATACAGGGCCCCTTGTTAAAAAATGTTTAGGAATTTCAAGATTACAGCAGCAGAGTATTAAACCAACCATAGGGCCCTTCTAAACATGGGTCACACACTTGTGAAGTTGGCCTTGGTTGTACACCTGACAGTACTCACAAGAACTTACAATTCAAAATACCAATGTAGTCCCCAAAGAAAAGCAACTTGCTTCTCAAAAATCCAGGCAGCAGAAGTCTTGGAAAAATTCATATTCATTTTTCCCAATTTCTCACATGTTTTATGTTCTCTTGGTTCTAAGAAATTAACCTGAATATGTAGTGATATTAATCCATGGGATTAACATTCACATCCTAAAACCTTCTGCTTTGGAGTCTAATCATCTTAGATCATAAATTCATCATCATCCAAAATGATAGAATCTTTATAAGTGGTATTTGTAGACACAGTCAATTTCTTTGAAATAATAAAGTTTTCATTTTACTACATTCAATTAAGTTGTGAAACCCAAATAAATCCTGGAGCCCAATGTGGTCCAATCTCGGCCTAGTGCTGGAGTCAAAAAATCACTGTTTAACAGCCAAAAAGTTATGATAAGAACGTCCAAGTTTTCCGTTTTTCAACCTCTTAAGGAAATGTCAAAGAAGGAAATACATTCTTAATGTCCAGGAAAATATCTTTGAAATTTTCTCTCGTTACTGTCTTTATCGGACTCCTCCAAACAGACGATAGCTGCTTCCCCGAACTCTCTCTTTGGCCATTACTCCTCACCTCCACCCACACAAAATTTCCATTCCTTACCCCATTTCTTTCTACCTCCACTACTCTTCCCTCCTCTCACATGTTCAAATGTGAATCATCCATTCCTATTTCTTAGGTACTCCAATTACAGTAATTTTCTAACTAATATGTGTGAACAACAAGGGCTGGGCTGGGTGAATAGGAACCAGAATTGTCTTTCCTGGGCAAGAGAAGGGCAAGAAGTTATGCATCCACACAAATAATAATCTTTGTCCCTCTTACAGTTGTAATGATTAACATTGTGCTGTTAATAGAGGTTCTCCCAAAAATGACTACAGCATATTCCTTAGGAAAAGTCACACTGAAGATTGTTTTAGAATGGAGACATGAAAGGAAACACAAATACTCTATCAGTGTCTAAAAACTGAAGTCAACATTCTAAATGATCTTGTTAAATGAACATATGGTATTTATTAGCTTTGTCTCCAAAAGATAAATGCTATCCTTTTGTGCACCAGCTTTTTTTCCCATATCCTTTAGAATCAGAAGGCTCAGATAAATATACTTGATTTTCTGTCCAGTTCAAACTAGCAAAAGAGTTACCATAGGATACTCTGGTACCACTTAAGTTTAACTAGAGGTGCTCTATTTGAAAAAAAAAAAAAAAGTGCAAAACAAGACTTGAACATTTTGTAATTCAAAATAAAGATAAGAATGGCCAGATTTTTTTTTAGCTGTCAACAGAAAAATTCCAGTAATCAGTTTGCATATGTCATATAATTAAATGTTGAAATCATTTTTAAAGGTAAAATGTACTCCTCCAAAACGTTCTACCCTTTGGTGAAGAGATCATGGCAGTTGGTAGGCTGACGGATCATAAACCTATAATCCTATTCAAACATTTAATCACTCAGTACACTTGATAATATGGAGTTAATAGACACTGGAAAAACAACCCTGCTACCTTGTTCAATTCTGACCACATTACATGAGCACATTTCTTTCATCCCTGCATATACAATAAGGGAAAGGGTGAAAGAAAACTAGCATTCATTGAGTGCCAATTATGCTATGTGTCCTATTCTAGGCACTTTACATACCAAAGCAACCTGAGAACTTGTTATACATACAGAAACCTGGGTTATTATATACACAGATTCCCAAGCCCTCACCCCTGAGAATTCTGATTTAGTTGGGCTGGGTTGGGGTCCAGGAATCTGTGTTTTTAACCGAATGTACTCTTCATTGCAATGCTGTAAAATGATTTTCATTGTTCCTGTCTTGCAGAAGCAAGACAACGGAAGCACTGAGAATTAAAGAATTTGTCGGGGCACCCAAATGATACAGGGTAGAGCTGGGTATTCAATTTCAAGTAAGTTGGTTCCAAAGCCAACTTTATGACTGGGCCATGCCACAGACCAACAAAACTCCATTTACTCCCTGTGCCTGAAATAGTGGCTTTAGGGCCCAGTCCATAGCAGCTTTAGCTCGCTACTGTCGGTTTTCCTTCCCACCACGTGCTCTTAATACCCAGCACCATATAGGCTCTTGAATTATAATATTGGCTGTCATGATAAAATTTTACATGATAACTTGAGCAAAAAGATAAACTAATAAGTACTATATCCTGTTTCTTAATTGTCTCTAACCATACCTCCATAAAGTAAAAAGAGCTGGTTAAAACAAAAAGATTTGGAAATTACAACTTTTTCTAATCGGCACAACTTGCCAGGAATTTGGAGGCTGCCATCAGCTGAGCTGCTTCTCAAACAAAACACAGCCTCAGATTAGAGACTATGTCTCTCAGTCTTTCAGCTGGGCAATATCTCCACAGACACTTCTGTATGACTTTACGTTGTTTTACTTCAAAGTTCTGCTTTCTGTTTTTCTGAAACTAATGCAATTATCAGTGTTGCATGCTTTAAAAGTATACAACTGTGAAAAATGATGTGGCACTGAAACCAGCAAACCCTTGACAGAAAGTTGAAATGAAAATTGTCCAAAAACTCAGCCAGGACATAGTGTTTCTTCCTACTCTGATTCTTCAGCAGTTTTGTGAGCTCTTTTCCCTCGTTTGTTTTTGAGTACACACATCAGTATGTCCTGTGGCGTAGTGTCTGTTTTCCAGAAATCCAGAAACATGAGTCAGCTGTTCAACTATTATCTACAAATTTGGTAAAGTACTGTATTCATGGAATCCGAGTGTGTTTTCCAGGAATTACATCTCCAGTGCCTCCACACTGGCTGTCCTGATCCGCCTGTGATGTTTCTGAAGGGTTCTGCATTTATTTTCTAAGGGAAATATTGTCAAGATAGATCATTATGGGCCCCTATTTATTCAGAATGGATATACAATGTAATGGCTTAATGAACTAATATTCTAGTTCACGTAAAATGTCATTTAAGAATATCCTTTTAACTCAGTGAACTTGGTAGAAAATCTTTGTAGGAGCCTTTTACAGGATAAATTGTGTCTTCTCAAAAAAGATATGTTGAAATCCTAAGCCCCCATAACTCAGAATGCACCCTTATTTAGAAATAAGGTCAGTGCAGGTGAACTTAATTAAGATGAGGTCACATTGGAATAGGGGCAGAACCCTTGTCCAATATGACTGGTGTAGTTATAAAAGGGGAAACTGGCACAGACATAGACAAACATAGAGGAAAGGTTATATGAAGAGACACACAGGAAGAAGATGGCCACATTACGATGGAAGCAGAGATTCAAGTTATCCTGCCGCAAGCCAAAGAATACCTGGGTCCACCAGAAACTGGGAGGAGATGAGGAAGAATCCTCCCCAGAAGCTTCAAGGGGGAATATGGCCTTGTCAACATGTTGATTTCAGACTTCTAGCCTCCAGAACTGTGAAATAGTAAATTTGTGCTGTTCTTAAGCAACTCAGTTTGTGGTACTTCTTTACGGCAGCCCTGGGAACTAATATAGAGACCTACTTTCAGCTGTGACTGCTGGAAAATGTCAGAGGGAACCAGGACTAAATGGAGGTTCCTGCTTAAGTAAATTTATCCACCTCAAGATTTTAAATGCCATTTATATCATGTGACTTCCAGAGATATTATTTACAGTTATGACCTCTTTCTGAACTCCAGAGTCAAATCTCCAACCACACCCTGGATAGCTCCTCTTGCCTAACAGCATGTCAAAATTAGCATAACCAAAACAGGACTTTGAGTTTATTACCTTCCAATTCTTTCCCTAATCTACTCCATCTAAGTAAATGGAATCACCATCTACTAAGTTATTTAAGCCAAAACCCTGTAGTCATCCTGGTACCTTCTTGCCTCCTCACCACATCCAAGCCATCTGTGAGTCTAAGTTCTACCTGCAGGTCAGTACCCTGGGTGACATACTCTGAGATGGAAAGCAGCATGCAAGATTGTTATTAGTCATTGCCCTCAGAATCAACACCTGTAGACAGAGGGAGAAGCTGAACTGTGATGCGATCATCACGAAGACCTCAGTTCATCACATGAAGAGCTCTAGAGCTGTGAGGGCCCTTCAGAGATATTCCATCTTTACCAGCACTCGACTGACCAGTCAGTGAATGCAGTTCATCCCTGAGAAGGTGCAAACTTGGCTGAAGTGGTTCTTTTTGGCACAGAACATCTTCTAGAGAGGGTCCTTAGCAGAGAGCTATCAGCTTCCAAAATTCCCAACAGCTAGGGAAGTAAGTACCTTGGTTCAAAAAGATCTGAGGAGCATACCATAGCATCTGCTACACTGGATGGAAAGCAGAAGAACTATCTTAACCCAGGTAAATCCTATGAAACTAAATGCCTATAAAAATTCAGGAAAGAATGCAATGACTGGCTATTGCAAATGGGGCAAGACAATAATTTATAGCCAATGATTAATTTCCTTCAGGTAGTTTACTTTTTTCCTGTCCTTCCCCTCCCTGTTCCCACTCAAACACCCAATCTTTCTGTGTTCTTAGCTTCAGGAGATGGATGAGAAAGAGTCTTTCAGGACTGCATCTCCATCAACTGAGTCTTTCTGGGATGCTAAGGGAACTTCATGTCTAGAAAGAAAGTTTGAGAGAAACAGAGAATTAGAGAAAAGGACTTGAGGAGAGTACAGCCCCACTCACCCCAGAAACAAGATTGACCCAAGATGAAGAAAGAGGAGAAAAAGGGAAGATGTAGAGACCAGAAAGGTCATGGCTCCGAAAAGAAAAAAGAAACGGCAAAATCTAAAGTGGGCTGCATGGACAGGGAAGAAGGCAGACATCTCAATAAAAATCCCTGTGAGGAGTACTGTTCCCATACTGTTTATTTTTCAAACCTTATTCTAGTGCCGCATCACTTTGTTTACTATAACTTTATAGTAAGTCTGGAAGTTAGGTAGTGTCAGTTATCCAACTTTCTTCTTCTTTTCCAATATTTTTTGAATACTCTAGGTCCCTTGCATTTCCACGTATATTTTTTAATTAGATTGTCAAATTCTACCCCACAAAAAAGCCTGCTGGAATTATGAGGATTGCATTGAATCAGTAGATCAATTTGGTAAGAATTGACATCTCAATGATATTGCATGTTCCCACCCATGAACATGGTATGTCTTTCCATTTATTTAGGCCATAATTCCCCTCAGCAATGGTTTGTGGTTTTCAATGTAGAGATCTTATAACTATATTTGTAAATATGTTATGCTCTTATGTTACTATAAATGTAATTGTTTTTATTTCACTTTCCAATGATTTACTGCTAGTATATGAAATAAAGTTGATTTTTTAATATTTATCTTGAATACTATGACATTGCTAGATTCGCTTATGATTTCTAGTGGTAGTTTTGTAGATCCTTTAGGATTATTTATGTAAACAACTGTATCATTTGCAAATAGAGACAGTTTTACTTCTTCCTTTCTGATCTTTGTATAATATTTTAACAGAATGCATTTAACTAATTTGAATGTAATAGTTTTAATTAAGAGAATGGTAGTATTAATATTAATCAAGATAACTCGTTTTCAATGCACTTAAGAAAAACAGATCAAAACTGTCATTTCATTCATCAGGCTTTATGTACTCTCTTGCTAGTTTGTTCTTAAACTGTGTGGTCATAAAGCAGAATAAGATTCTACTCTTGATGAACCATCCTGGAGGAATTTGTTATAGAGGTAATAAATACATTGTGACTTCAAAAGATGGGAAGGATTGCTGATTGGTAGTATCAACTGAAGAAATTTTTTTGGAGAACAAAGTATCTAAATTAGCCTTTGAAGAAAGTTTAGCATTTATGTTAATGCTAAGAAAGATATAGGCACAGGGTAAGCAAAGGTACAGAAGAAGAGATGAACAAAACATGTTCCAAATACAGAAGCACTGATCAAATCAGATTGTTATGAGGAATACTAACACCTAGTACCAGAGGGTCTCAAATGACAAGCTACTGAGTTTAGATTTTATGCCCTATTCACTTCAAGGTTTTTAAGTAATGAAGTATGACAAGAGGAAATCTTCTAACTAGACCATAGTCAGAGAAAGATAAGCTTTGATAGGAAATAATAGATATAAATACTGCTACAGCAGACAGTCCACCTAAGGGCTGGGCACAGTTTTCCTACATCCATATTTTTGCAAAGCCAAATAAATCATTCATGTCACTGAAGACATGCTGATAACTTCATTTAAAATGCCATAGCTGGAAGTCGCCATGTCAGATCCTATAAGAATGATTTAATACAAGGCTGATATACATTTAATATTCTGAAATGAGGAAGCAATTTCTGCTACATGGATGAAATTGTTTGGGGGGAAATCTCACACTCTAATGGATTTTTTAAAAATGTTTTGATATATTATGCTGCAAACTCAGTATGTAGGTATTAATTACAGAGTAGAATTCATAAAAAGTTGAACCTATCTTGAGTGCTATCCAAGGGGAGTTTCATCTTTGAAGTACTCAGGGAAATGCTTCAAGGAATGAGTAGCAGTAGATCTAAACCTTGTAGGATTTTCGATGTCTGGGTATAAATTTCCTTGTATTCTCTCATTATCTTAATCTCCTACATAATTTCATGGTCTACAAGGCTACTGAAATGGTATATAACGAGTCTGAGTGCCTGCCGTCCCTGTGGTTATAAAGCCCAGTGCCAATGCCCTGTCCTGCCAGAAATGTGCTCCTCTCTATTCAGCAGTATCCATGCCTCTAATTCTTAGGGAAAGTATCTCTGGCAAAGTGCTAGACTAGGTCACCCAAATGGCACACATACCTTTCCTGTAAGTTCAAGCAGCGGTCATTTCCCTTTGGTCAGTCAGGGAGCCACCTTACAAAGCACCTCTCACCAACAGGGCATTCCATCCCTCCGATCACCGAAGGTGAACTACAGTCACCACAACCAGCATCGTCAGGAAGGTGACAAAGATGAGCAAACAATCACAAATTACCAAACATTTGAGTAAAAGCAACATCATCAAAGAATGGCACCAAATCCAACCAACTAAATAACTAACATCTGAGAAAACAAAATTAATAGAACAATTGAGGGGAGAAGATCTTTCAAGTAAAATTTCCATACAGCTGTTATGGACCGAATTGTGCCTACCCTCAAAATCTATATATTGACACTCTCATCCCCAGTATCTCAGAACGTGGTTGTATTTTGAAATAGGGCCTTTAACAAAGTAATTAAGGAAAAATGAGGCCATTAGAATAGGCTCTAGTCCCATCTGACTGAAGACTAATACACACAAAGGGATGCCAAGCACATGCACACGCAAAGGGAAGACCACGTGAGGAGACAGCAAGAGTAGGGCCATCTGTTAGCTAAGGAGAGAAGGCCCAGAGGAAATTAATCCTGCTGGCACCTTGATCTTGGACTTCCAGTCTCCAGAACTGTGAGCGAATAAATTTCTGTTGTTCAAGTCATCCAGTTTTGGTATTTTATTAAGGCATCCTTAGCAAACTAATATTGATACAATAGGAATATTCTCAGAAAGAAGTCAGGAGGATATTGCCACAAGGAAAAACAAATGAAAGAGTTTGGAAATTTAAAATGAGATTGTTGAAATTGATTTTAAAAATATTAACTAAATAGAAGGGACAATAGCTGAAGAACAAGTTGGTGAGCTAGAAGGTCAAGCTAAGCAATTCTCCCAAAATGCTGTGTAAAAGAAAAGTGAGATAGAAAGCATGAAGGAAGACATGAAAGAGATGGAGGAAATATCCAAAAGGTTCAGCAGCTGTCTGGCAGGTGTTCCAGAGTGAAAACAGAGATAATAGAAAGGAGGAGATAATTTAGAAGTCACAGAAGAAACTTCCCCGGAGCTGAAGAAACACATGAATCTTTTCATTTAGATGAACCATCAAATGTCAGGCAAAGCGAATAAAAGAAGCACAGCAAAACACATTCACATGAAACTTCAGAAATCCAATGAAAAAGAAAATGCTAAACACTTCTGGGGTGGCAGTAGGGAGGATTATCAACTAATGAATGAGAATTAGATTAATATCTGTAATCTCAACAGCAACACTGGGTGCTGGAAAATGTTGGAGTACTATGTTCAAAATTCTAAAGAAAAATTAACATTGAACTAGAATCCTGTTCCCAGAAAAATTTCAAGTACAAAATAAAATAAAATAAAACATTTTCAGATGTACAAGGACTCGGAAAGATTATTTGTTCACTCTTTCTGAAATAATGTCTCAAGGATATATTCCAAAATTATTAAATACATATATTTCTATTTAAATATAAAACAAAGAGGAAGATATAGAATACAACAAAGTGTGGAAAACAAAGGAAAAAAAGCAGCTATTTCAAAAATTATTGATGTATTTTTTTAATTTAATAACTGTTTATAACCAAAATTACAAATGATCTTCACATGGCAGGTGTGGGATCAGGCAAAGAGGACAGAAGTGGGAGCACACTTCCCTTATTAGGAGACATGCTTACTAACTTAGATTTCAATCGAAAAACATAAGCTTAAGTGTTTGTTTTTGAGAAATATATACCCTCTAGGAGTCATTAAGGAAGGAAAATGAGAGATCTTATTAAGATTAGTAATTGTACCAAGTAGCTGCTCATAGATGTTTGATGGAGGGAAGAAAACGGGTCTATGAAAGTAGCAGGGAGCAGTGACCCCCTCTCAATTGCCCCTTCCATCCCGTAGCCATTAGTGTTGGGAGACGATACAGCAATCAAAATCATAGATGTCGCTCAAGTCCCAGCTCCCCATTTAATAGCTGTGTATCCTTAGTCATGACACTTAACTTCTCAGAGCAATGGTTTGTCCATTGTTAAAGTGGAACCGATATCACCTTGTAAAATTGCTGTGCGGATAAATAAGATAAGCCTCTCTTGGTGACCAGCAATCTATGCATATGGAAGGAATATAGAGTGATGTATAGACAGAGTCTAAAATGCTCCCCCACAAACCACCTTCTGTTTTTCTCTCCTTCCCTTTCTTCGCCCACTCTCTCCTCAGGAGTTTGCAGCCAATCCAAACTCTGAGATAGCTGTAGGGAGAAGTTGGCAGGATAGGCTTGCTGCAGTTGCACCCCATTGTGTTTTCCCTGGACCTTCATCACCATCCACGGGACTTAGAATAAAGCTCTGTCAACATCAGCCTAGCTTCACCATTGATTGCTACCACAGTGAGGCAATGGTGTTCACATCCTCCTAAAATCATGTTGGGTCACTCCCATAAAGAAATGAGGAGGACCACAAAGAAAGGCATTAGGATTCATTTTTACTGCCAAAAGTAGTATGATTAAAAAGGGATGTTCTTGCTGATTTTAAAAGTTGCTTTTTGGTACATTGACCTATGACCTATATTTCTTGTTTTGTTTTCAGTGTTCCTCCTCACATGTCCCTTCTTTACCATTTCCAAGCCCAAGAACTGTGGGTTATCTATAATCAGTCATTAATGTTTTGGTTACCCTCGCTTAGTGAATACTTGAAGAAACTGGAAATTCGCGAAGCGCTGGTAGTTGCTCAAGAAAAAGCCAACAAATAATAGGGTATAGAAAAGCCTCAAGTAAAACTAGATGGGTATTGTCGGGTACCCATGACGTAAGGATACACAGTCTTTTGTGTTGCAGAGCGAAAATGTGTCCTGTAAACCAAATAACAACCATTTAATATATTAGCTTAAAACAAGGCCTAGTCATTTAAATATATTCCATTTGTGTGTTTATAAGCATTTTATATAGTTTATATATGAAGACTTTTAACTTTTTTGATGTAAGCATAGGTAAAAATCACACAACTAAAAAACTGAATGAATTCCAACACATGAGAATGTTTGGGCAACCTTTTGGCTTCTCAAATGGCTAGTTAGTGGAGGATTTACCAAATAGTTCCTTTAGCTTTTCACCTTTGTTTTCTAATGATTTCTTTGGGAAGTGATCCCAGGTCCCTTACTCAATAGCTGTCTCTCACTTAAGGTATATGACTTTTTAACCAATGAGTTCTTATTTTAAAATGCCTCAGAAATGTCATTCTGGCTTTCAGTTTATTATAAGTGATATGAGTTCAGGGATAGAATACAGGAAGTTAGTCTGATAGCACACTCATCCTATATGATGACATTATCTGTACTTTTTTGAAAAATCCAGAAAAATGTATTGGCAATTTACCTCTTTTTATAAAAAGTTAAATGGACAAGAAAATTTCCAGATTTCATCATAATGTCCAAATGCTTTAAAGCATGTAGCTTTTGGTTTATTATATTTCTGGCACTTAATTTTTTTTTAATGTTCACTATAGTGGGTTTTGTATTATAAAAATGTAGGGAAGCTGACATGCAGGGAATCTGAAGCAATCCTATGTGTTTTCGTTTTATCTCATATGTGAGATACCCAAGTAAAGTGGCTTCTTCTCAAACACATACATCAGGGGCTGAATTCCAAAGGCATCCCAGTTATCTGGGCACTCTCCACTCCCAAGAATTGTGTTCCTTTCCCCTTTTTACTTTTCCAGAAACAAAATATTGTTATTTCTTATATTTATAAACCTGTAATTCTTAAAGAAGATGGTAAAGCCACAAACAGTAAATGCCTGAAATGTAGTTTTGGTCTGACTCGGGACTCATTCAGTTGTTCTCTTTTCTTTGAAGATCCCTCCCCACCAACTCCACCAGCCCACCAGCACAGCCTTCCATTTGTTTCACTGACACCTTCCAAGACCTACTCTAACATCTAGCATTAATTATACCGCACTGCAGGGGCAGAGGGTGTGGGCTCCAGAATGAGCAACCTCAGTCTGAATCTCTGCTGCCCACTAGGTAGGGTTGTGATATCAGGCAAGATTCTTAATTTCTCTGATGCTCTGTTTCTTCATCTGTAAAAGTGGAAACAATACCATACACTGAGTAATCTTGAAATGTTTAAAGGAACTGACCTGTGTGAAAGAAATTGACCTATAACAGATGCTCAATAAATACTAATCTCTCTTCCCTAGTTTGAGGAATTTGGAGGGAAGAATAACAATGATTTGTCTAAAAACTCATGCCACTTTTCCATCACATGGCTTTATCTTAACAATTCTAAATGAAAGTTCAATGGCAGAGTACCAAAGAAAAGAGGCTAAAATGTTTATCTGAAAAAATCAGGACAGTCATCCACCAAGTTTCCACAGTCTCAGAAAACTCAAGAATACTCTTCCCAAAAATTTCTACTGCTCCTCCCCCAATCGCTAATGATAAGACCAACAGTCCTGACATTGTGTTGCTGCTAGAATATACTGGTGGCTCAATATTCAAAAATTTTAATATAGTCAAATGTATTCAAACTAAAGTATAATTGGAGGGGGGGTGGGTTACACATCAGAAAATGTTTCAAGGTGTCCTGTCCTCCGTTTGCTGATGAAAACATCCATTAGTAATTTATTCCGGTTATTTTCACTGTTCACCTTTTTGGAGCTGGATACTGGAAGTTTACTGTAATAATACCTCCTGCAAGATCCAAAAATAAGATAAGCACAAATATTAGCATAACGAATAAGGGAATATGGACAAAAAACTACAAAGAACAGAGTTATTTTGTCTTGTACAATATCACATTCTCTTTCCCCTTTTATGGACATTTCATCCTACTGCAGAATTCCAATCACCCGTTTAGCCACACTTCGAAAAGTCATTTTCCTACTTGATGTTATAGTGGAGCCAATGGGCTTAGAAGCACTTGGGGAGGTATCTTATATAGCATCTGGGACAAAGAAAATAAAATATTTTTTCATTTCCTTAGCAGTTACAAATTTGCCTAATGGTATCATTCCAAATTAAGCAGAAAATAAGGTCAAATTATTTTAATCATTTGCCAATTGTATTCTAAGTCCCATTATAATATCATGATACCCACAATTTAAATCACAAATCACATGAAATAGTAGTTTGCTTTAAAAATGCTGGATTTTTTGGCCCATGTTCTAAAAAGACATCATACGGAATCAATTGCAGCAAAAATTTTATAGAACATTTGTGGAATAAAATATGTGAGGAATTTCTCTAGTTTATATCCTTAAAATGAGCCACACCATAAAAGTGGTTAAAACGTGCATATATACATATAAATGTCCCTAGGCCCTCATAATTGTTGGATTGCTAGACTAGCTTTGCTGTGAAAAAGCTGAGGAACTCCAGCTGGAGCCTATCCTTTCCCCAATTGTTACTGAAGATTATATTTAATTATCTAGCTGAGCTGCTGTAATTAGCGTCAATAAAGCTTTGCCCCACAATGACTTGATATACAAACTTTTGGGAAGCTTGTTCCAATTTGGATGGACCTCCTGACATATAGCATTCCACCTGGCAGCTAACCCCAGAAATTAATGTCCATTCAATTTCCATTCCCCCCCTAATGTGTTTATGTACTGCTCGCTGACAACTGTAACATGTTTGTAGTACAAATAGTACTTTGAATTTGGGGTTTAAATCTGTTCAGCCTCTCTCATGTGGCTGGAATGTTGGCATGGCTCAGAAAACAAAAGTCAACTTAAAAAAAAAAAAAAAAGGCTGGTTCCTCCAGGAAGAGAGAGATGGCTATCGAGCTTGACAAATGGACTGTAATGTGAACAGGGCAGCAGGGCTAATTCTGTTAAGTGATTGCTGGAGACCTTTGCTTGTCTTGGACTTTTAGCCTTTTACAGCAAACAGGGTGGGCCTTGTTAAACTGCCAAGTCAACAATTTTATTATATCCAAAGGCTTTGGGCAATTTTATACCCAAAGGCTTTGCTTTTCTGTTGTGATTTTTCAACAGGAAAGCTCAACATGCTCTGGGGGCTTTCATTTCTGAGGCCACGATAACACTCAGCAAATTAAATGGACCACTGTTTGCTGAATCCAAGCCTAGAAATCAGGTTCTAAGAGGAAAAAATAATAATCGAATAAAATCTTCGATTCGAATATCACAGTGTGCTTATGCTAATTTCTTTTGGCTGGTACTTTTTAAAAATGTGCATGAGGTTTCTGTTTCTACTGAACCATCTCAGAAACTGAAAAACAAAACTGTGTTACAAACTAATCCACAGTGTGGAGTTATCACTTCCTATTGCTGGGGCATTTTCCAACTGAGTAAGGATCTGAACACAATATAGAGATACACTGAACCCTCACATTACCTCATCTATGTCAGGCTTAACTGAGACCCAGAACATTTAAAAAGTAGTCCCCAAATCCTAGGGCCCAGTGCCCTACCATCTAAGAGCTAAGACATCACTGGCATTTGAACACAAATCTGCCAACTTCATTTAGCACACATTTATTAAGCACCTGCCATATGTTAAACCTTCTACTAACCGTGTGTTACATACTGTGCAAAAAAAAAAAAAAAATGTCAGAGCTGAAGATTTCAAAAGTGAGCCCGTCTGCCAACGATCTCCATCAGAACTCTTAGGTAAGCTTGTGTATTAAGCAGATTCCTGAATCCCACCCCAGATCTACTTTCATTAGAGGCAGGGGTTAATTTTGTATTTCTTATAAGTTCCTCCCAAATGATACTTACGACTAATGTTTGAGAACTATTCTATACTCATGATTTTCAAACCTGGCTGCACATTTAAATCACCTGGTGAATTTAAGACCACCAGTACCTCATACCACAGCAGACTGATTACATCAGACTCTCTGGGGTAAAGCAGAGCCTGGGCTTTCATGGTGGTGGTGGTGGTGGTGGTTTTAAGTCCCCGGGTGACTCTAATGGACAGACAAAACTGAGAACCACAGTCCTAGACTGTACTCCCTATAGGAATTCACCATAGGAAGAAATCACTTCCATCAGATACTGACTTTGATGTCCTTTCGTGTCTTGCAAAAGACATTATCTTCTCTTTGGAAAGTGTCTGCGTATGAGTTTGTTATTGTTAATAAAATGACATATTTATATAACAACTATCCAAGAAATAGAGTATTTTTATAGACACCACTTAATCTCATTTATCTTCAGTTCATCCCCTGTAATGTAATTAGAAGAAAAATTTATTAGCATCACGGTTACAAATAAAGCAAAAGATCAGTACTTTGCCGGAGATCACACAAGTTCATTCTAAAATCCTGACTCCACTGGAGTTGCTTCCCGGGGGGGAAAAAAAAGATTCTTTGAACAGTACTGGTTGAAGTGTAACCTATTCAATGCTGAAATTATTCAAGTATACAATTAGACAAACCAACACTCCATAACAGTCTTCCTTTTGGCTTTTCTTTCTTTTGGGTGTAAAGGAGGGGATGTCCTAAAGGATCAACAATCCTCCTTCTATTTCTCCATTTCTCTTCTCCATAAGTCAAGAACATTGAATGAATTAATGGGCTTGCTCAGTTAGGGTTTTCATTCATCCAAGTTTGCCCAGAACTTTTCCGGTTTTAGTGTGAAAGTCCCATGCCCAGTAAACCCCTGTCTTGGGCAAACCTGGATAGTCCCTCTCAGAAATGAAAGTAAACAGCGCTTTGAAGATCTATGTAGGAACAGGAGCTCAAAGTTGGTCAGGAAGGAGATCAGCCATGCCAGCAATGGGCAGGGAACAAGACAAGACCTAGCAGGGTGGATAGACTCGGCGTTAGGCCTCAAGTTCTAGCTGAGGAGGCACAGTGCATGACCTAGGGAAGTGGCTCTCAAATCTGAGTGTGCATTAGAATCTCCTGGAGGGCTGTTGAAACATAGACCACTGGGGCCCACCTCCAGAGTCCCCAGTTCAGTAGGTCTTGAGACGGACCTGAGAATTTGCATTTCTAACACATCCCCGTGTGATTCTGATGCTGCTTCTCCCAGGATCACACCTGGAGAACCACTGCTCTAGATGCTAGGTGGACTTTCAGTTAAGTAACAGGTATGTAGGTGGTATCTTGGCACCAGAGAGCTAGAAGCAGGCCACCTTAAGCAGAGAAGCAAGCTAGGGACCAAAGACAGGACTCAAGGCCCTAAGTGTATCTAAGGTAACACAGCAGGACTCAGGCTAAGAGAAGCTAGAGTACCAGATAGATAAACAGAACAGAACCTCCACCTTAAAGAAGTATGAGCAAGATGTTTCTACTGGATGTAGGTGCAAGGTGGGGTCTTGGCCTTAGAAACAAGACAAAATTCAGTGCTGGAGCAATCACCCAAAGACACAAACTTAATGTCCAGTCACTGAAGCTATTGAATTAGGAATTTTTAAAGATCCTGTGACAAGGATAAGAGTAGGGTGACCAACCAACCTGGTTTTCTTAGGACTTTCCTGATTTTAGCACAGAAATTCCAGGGCCTAGAAAACTCCTCTGTTGTGAGAGAACTGGTCACCCTAATTGTGATCTCAGGAGACTAGACCCCAGATCCACCTGCATCTCCTGGTCAATCAGCTCCAGCCTTAAGAGAAGAAGGCACAAGTGGGAAGAGGAGGGGCCAGTTGGAGAGAGAGGCAGCAAGCCAGGATGCTCATTGCAACCTATGGCCTTCAAGAAAGGAAAAAAGGGCACCCAGAAATATGGTCTATAAATGCTGAAATGCATTTGCTTTAAATGGGCAAAACACGTTCAATGACTCCACAGTCCTGCAGTTTTTCTAAACTTATGAAAGTGGAAAAGTTCAACACAGACAGAGCAATCCAGACACCCCGTAGATGGAATTCACCCTCACTGCCTTTTGACAATCATCACACACACTTAAGATCTCATTGCAAGTATAGCCTTAAAGGGCTCTGATATGCACACACCAGTAGGGAAAAAAAAAAAAAAAAAACTTGTAAATATTAGCAAAATAACCCATGTTTTTTAGTTTCTTTCATTAAAAAAAATAAGCTAAATGGAATGAACACACAGTTCAAAATGATTAAAACACTAAAGAACATTTAAATCTGGGGAAAGAATCTCTTTGGTTGGAAGTAGATTTCACCTAAGATCCTTAGTGCCATCGGCTAGCATGCCAGAGCCATTTCGTATCTCTTCCATGACCAAATATCAATTAATATTGCACCAGACTGGGGAGCATGAAGGACACTATAGACAACATCACAGCCTACTAATAATGATAGCTCTTTAAGGCATTCTTCGCTAAGGTTATCCACAGAGTGCATTAAAATAAATTAATAATAGAAAATGTTCCAACAGTAACAAGGCTCATCATCAAAGAAAGTACCTAAATCATCACAAAGAATCTGAAAGCAAACACTGAACTAACCCATCCTCCCACCAAGTAAATTTTGCAAGATGCTGACTATGTAGAAATAATCTCCTCAATCACATTTAAAATGTTCACTGTGATGATGAACTTCAGCCTATGTGGATTGAGTGTTCCAATATGCTAAGTCTTCATGATCGAGGAGAATTCAGCATAACCAGCACCATTTGTCCTTCCTGAATGAGCCATGTCATCCAGGAAGCTGAAACAGAAGGATTCGACCAGGAGAGTCTCCCGGAACCAAAGTGGGAGTTCAGAGCAGAGTGAAGAAGATTGAAAATCTTCCAGAAAATCTGGGAGGAAACACCAGAAGAAACACAAACTTGCTCATCCGTTCAATCCTTCATTCAACTAACAGTTTTACGTGCCCTCTGGATGCCAGACCCCATGCCAGGTAGAAGGGTTACAAAACTTAATAGAACCAGTTCAAGGCATTCATAATCAAATGGGGCAAACAGAAAAATTAACGAATAATTGCAGGAACTCTAAAATATTTTATAATAGAGGGATATAGGCAACTCCAAACAAGCACAGAGGAAGGAGAATTTTCCCCAACTGCAACTGTTTTGGCACCTAAGAGTTAAGCCCTTCCATCTCAGATGCTTATTGAGTCATTTGTGGGAAAAAGTAATTACTGTTTTTCTGAGGGATGAGAGGCTGATCAAATATGACTGTTTCTAAGACTGTCAACAACTACCATTTAGTCAGTATTTACTACATACCAGATACAGAGTTTTCTACACACATTATCCAACTCAATCCTCAACCCCACGTAACAGGCGGCATGCTCTCCTCACTTTATAAATCAAAGGGAAATGAATCACAGTGGGGTTTACTAGTTTACCCTGGGTCAGTCAATGATAGAACCAGGAAGTGAACCCACACAGTCCACTTCAACTCCAAGATCTTAACCACTGTGTTGTGAATCTCTTATGTAGTGAACTTTTGGAAATTACGTATTGATTATTTATATTCTATTGTTACAATTACACGCATCTAGTTTTTGTTTTGATGAGCTCTTGCAAGGAATTGCATGCTGCTTTTAATACTCCCTTATTTAAGTTGATAATTTGTAACCATCTTATTTAAACCAATTTCTGTGGGCCTTAACCACAATAGCTGCAATTTATTGAAAACTTGCTCTAAGCCAGTATACACGCTCTCTCTCAATTCCCACAGATCCCTGAAGGGTGGGTGTATAGGTGTGTGTATACACATATATTTACTTATATGCATATATGATGTAGATTATCAGGTAACTTACATATTGAAGCTTAAGCTGCAGGTCCCTCACTAGCATAGGCTTTTCCAAGACCCCAGAAAGAGCCTTTAGAAACACTTTTGGATGGTCATACATTTTCACATCCGATTTTCAAAGAGGATCTCAAAACTTGTATAAGCTTAAGACCCACAGAGCCTGATCCACACCTGTAGACCACAGGTGATAGAAACAGGATTTGGGTGCAGGTGTGCTCAACTCCAAAAACTAAGGGTTTAAACCCCATGACACAGTACGTAGAGAAGAAGCGGTGGAGCAACAGAATTCAGATGTACACGTTGGGCTCATCAGTGGAGATTTCAAGCTAAGGGGCAAGGAAAGTTGATTCGAGGGGATTGATTCTCTCCTCTGAAGTGACTTTGAAGCCTTCATTTTAATGCTTAATGTACCACTGAGAAGTAGAGAACATAAGTGACTCCAGTACCTACTAGGCTCTAAGACCTACTAGGTGAACACGCACAATACTGGTGCCAATTCTGGGTGATACATTTAAAAAAAATTGCAGCCTCAGGTTTTCTTCAAACTGAGAAGATACTGGACACTAAATAGGTCAAACAGACTAGAGGCTGACTCTAGGGTACTTAGCTTAGGAAGCCCTCAGACTGTCAATTCTCCATAATCTGGAAGCCATGGAGAAAAGTTCAGCATTGACCAAACACTGTCAGAAAATGTTCCCTTTCCTTCCAGAAACCCCACACCTGCTTGCCTTCTAAAAGTTTCCATTGGGCTCGTTGACCTTCCACAAAAATAGCTACCCAACATTTTACAAAAATTCATCTCTATAAAGAGCCCCGCTCAGCTGTGACAACCTGCTTTGATTTTTTTAAATTCATTAAACCTTAAACTTTCCCTCTCTGGCTGACTTAAAATCCGTGGAGCTTTGTCTTAAAAATAATTGCTTCTCTTTAATAAGTGGTGCTTATTATTTTTAAGACAAACCCTCATGGATTTTAAGTCAAGGGATAGGGAAAGTTAATTACGTCCTCTTAAACAGGTATTTTTCTTAAGCCTTACAAGAACAAGAACCTTACAGCTTATGAGAACCTATACCCTCTACTTATTCCTAAAACATTAGAAAACAGAGATGTGGTTCCCATCAAAGCAAAAGTTTCATTGATAACATTATAATGAACAGGTGTTATTCTGGCCGACTGACATAAAATGTTCCGCTCCTTTGGAGGAAATACCTGGAAAAGTGATAGGCAGAGGTTCCACCTCCCAGTATGAAATCCTAAGGGGCAGAGGATCTGCCTGCCCCCAGGCAGACTGTAGGTTTTTTCTACACTAAGATCATAGCCACACTTTGCCTCCCTCAATTCTTGCCAGAGACTGATCCTCCAGGCTGTGAGTTATCCCACACAGGTTCATTTTATACATATATATATTATTTTTTTTAACCTATGTTAACTGGAAACAAATTCTGTTATTTGAAACCAAAAGCCCTAGGTATGGTACATCTCAAAAAAAAAAAAAAAGGATTGATAAGAGAAAGAAAGGGACGGAAGGAAGAAGGCAGAAAGGAAAGGAAAAACTGATATTCCATCCATCAGTGGAAAAAAAAGACTTTAAAACATATGTATTGTCTTTAAACCTGACTTATTTTGGACTCAGCTTTATGGATTTATGAGCCCATGATGCTGGTATTCAGTAAATAGGTAGAAATTGATTTCTGGGGGCAGGAGAGATGCAACATGATGTCATAGCTACACAAAGAGCAGAAATTTGGTGATTAAAAATTACCTAAAAGAACAGTCTCACCTTTCAGTGATTGGTCCCCAACATCCATAGGCTGAGAATTGTCAGACTCATGCTCCATAGCTGTCTGTATTCTGTGTCATTTTTCACTATGTATGCACAACACAGAAAACAAAAAACACTGCTTAGTTCAGATTTTTTTTAAAAAAACGTAATGTGCATACTATAATTGCTTACTTAAAAATCATATTTGCAGGGAGTACAGGGCTTAATTTATTAGCAAGCTGCTAAAGGGACTTTTCTATTTTTAAGAGAGATAACATATTTATGTAGCATTCTCAGACTTTAAAAAGCACTATTACTGTACCTGTAAGGCTTCCGATTTTCAGTTTTTCATTCATAAACCCCACATAGCAGGGCCCAGACACTGGGCATTTTTCCCTGGAGTCACTCTGCCTTATCATCAGAGCTGGACTTAAGTATCCCTCCCTGGAAAGGGTACAAGATCTCACATTGTAGGACAAACATTCTTGAGCCGGTACAAAGAGGCACAGTAATGTTTCAGGATGTGGTTTCAGGCAAAGGTGATAGAATCTCAAGGTTGGGTTGAAAGAGGAAATGACAATCGTCAGTTGTCTTGAGTGTGTCCCTGTTACCTGGAGTCTTCCTGTTCTCTTCCCCTCTCTGACTCTCCAAGAGTCTCAGTTACCACTGATGTGAAGAATTAGTAATAAGAGCCGGATGCAAAAGCATTGGAATACTTGAACTCTTTTGAACATGAATTTAATAACAGTAGTAAGCTAGCAAATGGATCACTAAATTGAGGACAAATTCTTTTGCACCAAGAGCTTGTATTATGACATAAATTGAGATTATCCTGAACTTCTCAAAACATCATGTTTCACCTAAGAACCATTAATTTGCCCATTCTCACAATCTGGGTGACAAATATTCATACTCTGGGTCTTTGGCCTGTCTCACTTCTCCGTTATTAGACATAGTGCAACATACAGATTTTGCACTACATACAGAGTACTATGTTGACCATAATCATTCATGTATTGATTCATACACTCAGGTGGAAACTATGAATTTGAGTGCCTACTCTCAAGGAACTTAAATTCAGACTCAGCTCATGTTTTGGAGTAACAGCCATGTACTAGGTACTGAGTTAACTTTAATTTATGCAGGTACCTATAGGGTGCTAGGTATTAAGCTAGTTACACATGATTACATTCAGTCTTAACGACCTCATAAGCAGGCATTAGCATTTTTATTTTACAGATAGGAAACTGAGACTCGCACAATCAGTCAAGATTTAAAACTGGTCTTTTGGCCCTTAGACTTCTGGCTCTTTCCAATTGGTAATATTCTCTGTCTTATGTTCATGTCTTAACTTTCCGGCTCTGTGTAAAAGAGTGTCTGATGAGAAAGAAACAAAGCCACTTACAGTTTGATTAGGAAGAAGTGAAACCACGTACAGTTTGAGCCAGCGTTGCCTACAGTGTGACAGCTTCATTCATACCAGGTCAAGCAACCACAAGCTCCAGAGACTTGGCAGATGACATCACATATTTTCAGTCCTGGGAGCCTTGTACCCAAAGGCTACTACTACTAATTTTACAGCAGAGACACATAAGCAGATGGATGTGACATATTCCAGCAGTGGCAGTTACATAATTTCAAGATCTGTCTAAGCGATTCTTAGAACATGTTCAAGATCAAGAATGACTTACCAGGCAGACACATCCCAGCACTTTAACTAAAAAGAAATCACTTCCCAACTGAACAAGGGTGTATTAAACTAGAATTCTTTCTTGGCTTCACCATTTTGAAATTTCTAAACTGGGGTTTTTAACTTAACTTTTTTTTTTGTATTTGTGGAAAGAGGCCATACAGGCACGTGCTTAGATAAGAGCATAGGCTCTGGGGTTAGACTGCCTGAGTCCAAACACGGGCTGCATCACTCAATAGCTATGGAAATGCAGACATCTTACTTCACTGGGCTTCAGTTTCCTCATCCACGAAATGGGCAAAAAGTGCTTAGAGAAAAATTTGAAATATACTAAATGCTAAATGAATATTTGCTATTTTAAAAAAGTTGAATAGAATAAAAGAGCACACAATTAAATCCTTATGTGTCCTTTGGTTTCTCTGTTCTTCCTGGGAATAATCCCTAATATCAGTTTATTGTATATTCCTTATATACATAGATATTCTATGTATACACACGCACACACTTATGTACACACATTTATATATTATATATGCATGTTTTCTTTTTTCACAAATATAAACATACCGTAATACCTTGCTTTTCTCCTTCATAATATTTTGGAGATATTTCTATATTGACATGTATAGATCTACCACATTCTTCTATAAATAATGCATAATCTTCCATTTTATCAATGTACTGTAATTTATTTAACCAGGCCCCTACTGAGAGATATTTGGGTTGCTTCCAATATTTTGCTACTTCAAAACACTGTTGCAATGAACACCTTTGTGCATACATGTAAGAGTTTATCTGTAGAAAAATCCTGGAAGAATGAATTGTACGTTTAAGATTCTATACAATTTTAATTGTCTAGGTTATTACCAACTGCTTTCCAAAAAAGTTGAACCAGTTTATACTCCCACCAGCAAAGCATGAGTCTTTGTTTTTCCACACCTTTGTCAAGATGCACTTTTTGATCATTGCCAATCTAATAGGAGAATATAGCATGTTAATGTAGTTTGAATTTGTATTTATCCCATGAGTGGATTCTCTTTCCAAAATTTAAATATTTGAATTTCCTTTTCAAAATCAGTTTAGGTCATCTGCTTCAAAGATGGTTATTGATATTTAAATTCTGTTTCTAAAGATTTTTGCTGGTTCTTTCTGTAGATTACTCTTCAATAGTTGCAATTGGCAATACGTACTTCTTTGAAATCCAATGCTGCTGAGCACAGAATTGATGGCATTTACCAAGGAAAAAATGTGTCAATACCTACGTTTTTAAATTACTGTTGTGCAGGGTTGAGGGTGAGGAGGAAAGAGTTCACACTGTGTCACACTACCTCCAACGAGGTGTGAAAAGATTTTGACTTGATGCTATACGACCCCAGAGAGAAATTTTACATCCTGCATCTTGGTCTAAAACTTGAGTTAAAAATACCTTTGAAATCAGAATATGGATTTAAGGACTGCCAGATAGATCTAAATGTTGAAACCTCTTTGAACATTGTTAAGTTCTCAAATGCCTAAGATAATTAGAGATGAGAGACAAAGAACATCCCTAATTTTTCTTCCATAAGAAGATCTGAGGTCGATGCTGGCAGGACTATTGTGCCCTAGGAAATGCCTGACTTTTATTGTTCACAGTCCTTGAAAAGCATTCTATTGTCCAGTTTTAATTTTCAGCAGAGGATTTTCCAAGCTTGGGAAGTCTAAAAACATGAAGCAAACCATCACAGGGTAAATGTAAAAAGAAAATTTTATTTTATTTCATCAGTCTGAAAGAGTGTCTTCTAATATCAAAAATAAATCCCTTATTTCTCTTTTATTTCTCCATCAGCTACTAAAGTGGCCAATACTTAGCATGGTCTTTAAACTGCAGTTTTCCTGGGAGGCCAAGGCGGGAGGATTGCTTGAGCTCAGGAGTTCGAGACCAGCCTGAGTAACAGTGAGACCCTGTCTGTATTAAAAATAGAAAGAAATTAGCCAAACAACTAAAAATAGAGAAAATTAGCCAGGCATGGTGGCACATGCCTGTAGTCCCAGCTACCTGGGAGGCTGAGGCAGGAGGATCGCTTGAGCCCAGGAGTTTGAGGTTGCTGTGAGCTAGGCTGACGCCACGGCACTCTAGCCCAGGCAAGAGAGTGAGACTGTGTCAAAAAAAAAAAAAAAATCTAAACTGCAGTTTTCATCTTTCCTGAGTTCTGTAGAAAAAATAATAAAAACTGGTTTTAATCTTGTTTTGGTTCATAGATTCTAAGATATTTTTCACAACTGTTTTCAAGGTAGTGTGTCAGATTTCAATCATTTTCACTCTATTGTATCCTCTGTTTCCCTTTCCCAATTCTCAAGCCATCTGAAGAGGTAAACTGAGACACATGTGTGTTCCTATTTTATTATAACTTTGTTTCAAAAGTACACTTTCTGTCAATATATTTGACACAATGACAGGCACTGGGGGAAGGGAGCTGACATTTTTCTTTGCTTCTTGTTTGCCTACTTGCTTGTCTGTTTGTGTACTATTAAAAATATAAAACATCACTCCTATTCACAAAGACGCTAAGTATAATAATTTCCTAGTACAACTTTTCTTGGACCACCATAAATGAGGAACATGAGTCTCAAAACCCAGAAAAATATTTCTCTTCTCACTAAATGCCCTATTGTGTAAAACAGAATATTTCAGATTAACTAGTCTGCTATTCACATGCAGCTGTACGCATTGTGCTAAATATCTTTGTAAATGACAGTTTCACATAGCAGTTACAAGCTCAGGCTTGGACAAGGACAGGCAAGGTTTGAATTCTGCCTCTATCGTTTTCTCACTACATTTGCAATAGGTCACGAAACTTTTAACCCTCTGCTTCCCCGTTTGTAAAATGGGTATAACAATAATATCTATCTGTGCAGGAGAGAGTTAATTCAGCAGGCCTGAATTGTTCAAACCTCACACATTCCCAAGAGGTGCTTGTTTGCATGAATGGCCCTTGGCCAGCCCCTGGGAATTGAGCCTGTAAAATGTTCCAAGAACTAAGAGTGTTTTGCACACTTAGGTCCTGGGGCCACACTGTACCAGCGTGTCTAGACAGTTGTGCAAACAGTGTGGTCTGTGCTTGCCTTCTGGGGGATCTGGAGCTTCAATGTCCCTACATGAAAGATCCTCAATAAAAACCCTGGACTCCTAGGCTCAAGTGAGTTTCACTGATAGACATTTCATACGTGTTGTCTCAACTCATTGCTGGAGGAATTAAGCACAACCTGTGCAACTCTACTGGAAGAGGACTCTTGGAAGCTTGAGCCTGGTTTCTTTTGGACTTAGTCCCATGCACCTTTTCCCTTTACTGATTTTGCTTTATATCCTTTCACTACAATAAATTGCAACTGTATTACAACTACTGAGTCCTATAAGTCCCTCTAGCAAATCTCTCTACCTGGGAGTGGTGTCAGGTGAAATAGCCTGACGTGCTATTTCAAAGAATGATTATGAAGATTAAATAACAGCATGCATATCAAGCACTTGACATAATGTCTAGCCCAAAGTGTTCAGTGTTAGTGATTTCCTTATTATGGATTGTATTATATATTCATATAAAATTATATTTATATAACTATATAGTTGGGTTCTATACATTCCTAATAAAAGATTGAGATAATTCTTTCTTATCTTATTATTCCTTAAACGTTTATTTACCTCTGTCACCCTTTGCTGGTTTAGCTACATTTCTGCTGAACACAGGAAATAATACCTAACTTCTGGGGCTATCAACAGATGTCATGAAATAATTGGATTTTTGTTAGCAATTGGCCAGATAGTATTTGATTGTACTTCCTACTGCTTCTTCCTGATGCCTTGTAGAGGATGGAAAAAGATGACATCTGGAAAATATTTGCTCATGTGGCACAGCCACTGTTGATTGCTCACTCAAAACCATTGCCCCTTCTACCTGCCTAACAGAATATGAGATTTGTTCAGCAACAGTGTGCCCAGTCCCAGGGGATAAACCTCGATTGGTCTAAGCCAGTGCTTAGCCAGTGCATTTTTTTTTTAACCAATGATTGATTTTAAATGGCTACGTGACCTGGTTATGAGTGATGAGACAAAGGTAGAATATCCCAGTAAGTGACTGGGAAAGATTTTCCTCTCTGTGCAGAGAGAATCAAAGGGGCCCTTTGCTCCCCTTGTTGCCTAACTTTGGAGATGGACATGTGAAGACCTGCTGCTCGGTGTGCAGTTGTCATGCCATGTTTATGACAGAGACATCAAATTACTGGAGATGGAAGAATGGAAAGATAGAGAGTTTGGATTCTTGATAAAATTGTTGAGCTATAAAACTAACCCTGGAAAAACTTACCTTCAGACTTCCTTTAAGCAGTAAAAATAAATGTTCATTTTGTTTAGTCACTATTGGCTGAGTCTTCTCTTACTTGTGACTAACAGTATCCTGACATACTGGTTTCAACATGTGCTTTGTCAACACAAATCACACACAGCCCTTCTCTGGGAATTCTAAAAAAGTGGCACATGTACAATTAGAATTTAATGATGTTCTTCCAAAAGAGACAGACTTGATAATAACAAACCTCAAATAGGACCCAATTATTTGTATGAAAAAAGGTAGAAAGAACTAAAAAATTCTTTGCTCCTTTAAAGAGTCTCATGGTCTCCTTGCACGCAGGTCAAAGGTCTTCTTGATTAAGCATGAAACCTTCCGTGCAAGAAGATTCTGTCGGTGTGAACTCTGAGGAGTGTGTTTTATGTTTATATTGTGGATATTACTATTAATGGTTGGGAAATGAGAAATGAACATTATTTCACACATCATTGTCCTTTGCCAATTTCTCTGAAGGACCTCCTGCTTCACATAGTGTTAAAATGGAACCCATATAATGTGAAGTGAGTGTTTTTAAGGAACTTGAAGAGAATCTGAATTTTAAAGTGTTTAGAAATAAAACATAAAATGTATACTTGTATGCACTGTTATAGGATATCATAGTTGTGACTGTTTTTTAAAACAGGTTTTAAAAATCAATTGCATATTTATGGGTTATATAACACCTACTTCCAAATATGTGTGGCCATAAGAAAAATGACAAAACCATTGTATATATATATACACACATACACATAACAAATATGCACACAAAATTATTGAGCATCTGTATCCTCCAAAGTGGTCAATTTGGCAAACTTTAATTGTTCGAATTCTTCATGGGGAATTTTATTCACAGTCAATGTCGTATAATTTTAAATATCCTTGACAGTGTCTAGTGTTCATCCTTTGAAAGTGAAGAAGCGATCCATCTGTTTTTTTCTTCACTGTTCACGTTAGCCTCTTCCATGTTTCTCTTCCTGACCATGTAATCCTATGTAGAAATGTACATGTAAATATGTCTACTTATGTAAGTATTACTCTTTTTTTACAAAAGGGGATCCTACAATTTCTACATCTTGCTCTCCTTATACAAAAATACCTTCTGGAAATCACTACAAGTCAACAGGTATAGCACTAATTCATTATTTTTAATGAGATTTTTGCCACTACAAACACATGGCCTTACATACCAATGCCTTTTTTTCTGTGGAATAGAGTCCAAGGACTGGAATTACTGGGCCAAAACATATACGTATTTTTTTTTAATTTAATAGATGTTGGCAGATGGCTTTCCCAAAACCTATAACACCTCATATTTCTACCAGCCATGAAAGTAATGCTTTCCCTAAATCACCATAGGTAATAGTTATCATAGCTCTTTTCAATTTTTGTCTGTCTGATTGGTATAAAATTACATTTTATTTCTATTTCAATTTGCGTTTTCCTTACTGGTAGTGATTTTGAGAATCTTTTTATATATTTGTTGGCCATTCAGATTCACTACCCTTTGCCCATTTTTCAACTGAGTTGTTTCTCTTTTTGCCCAATGTTTAGTTACTTGGACAAATTAATTACAAATATTTTGTTCTAGATTGAATGTCTATTGTTTTATATACATTATCTTTTATTATATCAGGGTTCTTAGTTTTTATAAATCCAAATATGTCTATCTTTTATAGCTTCTGGAAAAGATGTTCTTAGTTTATACATTTTATACATTTAGTTTTCTAGATCTTCTTGTACGACTTTTACAATTCAATTTTGACCATGTACGCTTTTCAGCCATCTGGAATTTATATTTAAAGGTAGAATAAGATAGGGATCTACTTTTCTTTTTTTCCAGATGGATAATCAACTGTGCAAACATCATTTATTAAATAAATGATTCATTTCCTACTAAAATGAACTACTACTGCTTTGGAAATATAGTAAACTCACCTATACTGGGATCTATTTCTATGTTCTTTATTTTATATCTTTGCCGATACCACATGATTAAGGTGCAGTCATTTTATTATATTATATATATATATATATATATATTCAGTAGGATAAGACCTCTCCCTTTGTGTATTTTCTTAGCTAGTCTGAAGTATTTATTCTTCAGTATGAATGTTAGCCTTCTTAGCCAGTCATCTCTTCAAAAAGTGCTAATTCTAATTTTAGTGCATTATGTTTATACATTTATTAGGTGTATGTATTTCATGTTTGTGTTATTAAGTATTCCTATTCAACATGGACTGCCTTTCCATTTGTTCAAGGCTTATGTAATTTCTTTCAGTAAGATTTAGTTTTCTTTATACAGGTATTTTCCCTTCTTACTCAATTTATTTCTAAGTATTTTATATTTTTCCAATCATTGTAAGTAGAATTTTTTTCACTTCTATTTCTAAGTATGTTGTTAAAATAGAGAAAAACTGTTGCTTTTTTAACATTCATCCCATATCCATGTCATTACCAAATTCTCCTTTTGAAATCTAGTCATATTTACTAGGGTTTCTTAAATTTTCTAGGTATACAATAATATTATCATTAAAAAGAGACAATTCGATTTCTTTTTTCAAAGTTTATAAGATTTCTTTTATTGTCTTACTTTACTGCATTTACTAGCACTTCCAAGACAATGTTGAATATAATGATGATAATGGGTATCCCTATCTAGTAACTAATTTAATTGAAATAGTTTTAGTGTTTAAAAATTTAAAGTATTTGCTGAGTGGCTTTATATCTTCTATTTTCATTATATTCTATTTTACTTGGTTAATATTATTAGATATGACTGATTTCTATTCAATATCTGCAAGCATCTACTGATATAATTACATTTTTCCTTCGATGTGTTGATTTAGTAATGTTAATAAATTTCCTGATGTTCAACAACTCCTGAAAACCTGAGGGAAAAAAATCTGCCTCTGTAAAGTGCATTATTCTTTTGATATATTACAGATAGTATTTGGTAAAATTTATTAAGAATTATCTTCTATATTCCTTCTATATTAGAGTGATCTATGGTTTTATTTGTTAGCCATCTTTGGCAGGTTTTGTTTTAAAGTACTTTGGCTTGATAAAATGCATTCAAAAGATTTTCCTTAGCAGTTCAAATACTGTTGCAATTATAAACTCTGTAAAGATTAGCTAAATCTCAGCTGTGAAAATGTCTGATTGTGTTGCATTTCTCAATGTTAAATTTATAATCAACTTTCCTGTACCTCTATGAATTATTCTACTTTTAAGTCGGTTTTGGTAACTTTTGTTTTGTACAGGAATTATTTCTTCCAAGGTTTTCAAATCTGTTACCCTAGAGTTGCATGCATTTTTATCTTACAATTATTTTAAGGTTTTCTCTATCTGTAATTATGTTTCTTTTCTCATTCTTAATCTGTATTTTTTTTTCTCATTCTTTTTCTTATTCAGAACTGTTAGGTACATCTACTTTATGGGTATTTAAAAAATGAACTTTGGATATGTTTATCCTTTTTCCTAATTTTTGTTTGTTATTCATTAATTTCAGATTTTACTTCTTATAACTCATCTCTTTTGGTTTATTTGGGTTTTCCTTTTCTAATTTCTTAAGCGGAGTCATTATTTTTAAGAATGATGGCATTAAAAGCCAAACTTTTCCTCTGAGTACAGCTTTTAACAGCTTCCAAAGATTTAGGTGTGAAATATCCTCCTTTTCACTGTTTTTAGCATAGTTTATAGGGTGGATGATGGAGGTGCTTGGTGGGTACTGTGGGCATTGCTTCAGTGATACATGCACTGAAGGCCCTGACCCCACCACATTGCAGTATATCAATGTAGCACGGTTGTACTTGCACCCCCATGAATATATACAAATAAAAAATAAATGAAGAAAAAAACAAAAAATTAAATTAAACCTCTGACTCAAACAAGAGAAGAAAGTGAATATGGAAATAAATGTGAAAAAGCAAACATATGTATATATATAGAGAGAGAGTGTGTGTTTATAACTTCCCTTTTAATATATTCTTTGACCCAAGGATTATCTTGAAGCATGCATATTAATTTCCAAAGAGATTAAAATTTTTGAGCAATTTTATATTATTATTCCTTAATTGTATTGAATTTGATCAAAAAATGTAAACTACAAAATTTTTACTTCAAAAATTGTTGAGATTTTTGGAAATCAAGCACTGTGCAAGGACAAAACTTACTCTGTAAATGCTCCATGAACACGTGTAGAAAAGCTTCTGCCCTAGAAGATGTAAGGTTTAATATACATCTATCAATAAAGTTAATTGATTGTATCCCTCTTTCTTTTATGATTTTTGTTTGTTTGTTTTAAACTAGACTTGTCTAGTTCTGGAAAAGGAATATTTTGTCTCCCATGATAGTTTTATTTTCTCAAAGTTTGCCTCCATTCCTAAAAATGTTTGCTTCACCTAGTTAGTTGCTGTGTTATTTAATGCAAACAGATTCATAAATGTAATGTACTCTTCATAAAAAGTTCCTTTCATTATCACATAATATACCCCTTCAAGTGCATTTAACTTTAAATTTAAATTTGTCTGTTATTAATACTGCCATTTGTTGCATAAAACAAATTGCACTCCTGTCAGAACATAGATGTCCTGGGTTTTTCTTATTAAGAATGACCAAAGAATGCCCTCTTTGGGGGAAAGGGATTCCGTGAACTACTCTCTATTTAATTCTTTCCACTGTTCAGCATACATTTAAATCGCAAAGCTATTAAGCTCTAAGAACAGGGTTCTTGAGTGGTCAGCTGTTCATATGAACACTATCCAGATTGTACCAGGTGTTGTGGTTGGTTTTGACTTTTGACCTCTTGGTTCACCGGTCGTGCTGACCCATCTCGCCTATAATCCCACTATAAAGAGCTTCTATCCTCCGTCTTATCTTTATGTGACTGGACCACAAAACAGCTGCAAAATTCCACCTCATGCTCCTTCTTTCTTTTTATTTGAATTTGTCTCCTATCTCTTTGTTCCGTCTTCAATTTTAGCTGTTAACACTGCCTAAACGAGGTTTTATCCTCTCGTAAATAGTGTATGGCTATGTTTTATTTGTACCCAGTCTACAGTCTCTGTCAACTATGTCCCCACCAGGATGCCCGACTTCACGTCCACTTCTTCCTTAACCCAATAAGCATCGAATGCCTTCACTCCCCCCTCTCCTTCCACTCTTCACCTCCCACCCCAATGAGAACCCTGGGAGCTTCTACTCCTCATTGTTCCCACAGTCACCTACTCCTCGGTTTTCTAAGTTAGCGTGTTATATTTTGGAATTTCCTTACAGCAAATCCTTCCTGTTGCAAGAGCCTTGTTTATGGATCACATTTTGAGATATTGCGTTCTTATTTAGATAGATGTACAGATGGAAGCAGGAAGGAAGGAAAGAAAGAAAGGAGGGAGGAGTTACTGCTGCTCACCACTGCCTGGTTCCCTTGCCGCCTTATTTCCTCCATCTTCAGATTTCTACTGTGGTTCATGTATTATTTGGTTAGAGTATTTTGTCAAGATTTTTTTTTTTTAAAGGGTGCATGGTTGATACACTCTGAATTCTTACTTATTCTCACATATCGCTCTTTCACTCTGACGGGTCGATGATATCTTATTTGAAAAATACCTTGGGTTGCAACTCTTTAATTGATGCTACCCCACTATCTGCCAGTTTTCAGTAAATTTATTTAAAAAATAACAAAGGATGTCATTGTCCAATGCTTCACTGACATTTTCCTCTGCCGGTTGTTTATTCTTCCTGCCTAGAAGTTAAAAGTATTCTTTTCATTATTAAAGTTCCAGGATTTCGGCCGGGCGCGGTGGCTCACGCCTGTAATCCTAGCACTCTGGGAGGCCGAGGCGAGCGGATCGTTCTGAGCTCAGGAGTTCGAGACCAGCCTGAGCAAGAGAGAGACCTCATCTCTACCAAAAATAGAAAGAAAATTAATTGGACAGCTAAAAATATATATATAGAAAAAATCAGCCGGGCATGGTGGCGCATGCCTGTAGTCCCAGCTACTCGGGAGGCTGAGACAGTAGGATTGCTCGAGCCCAGGAGTTTGAGGTTGCTGTGAGCTAGGCTGATGCCACGGCACTCGCCCCAGGCAAG
>RJWJ010015591.1:0-35939 GCA_004363605.1 Indri indri
ATTAACCTTACAAAAATAAAGTCAATGTGCCTTAAAACATCATGTACCCAGTTCAGGATTATCTCTTGTATTGATAGCTCTGATGCTTTCTTCCATTCCCTTGATCTTTGATGTTGAGTAAGTCTATGGAAAGATGTCTCTGAGGACTTAGCATTTGAGGTCAAGAGCAGGCCTATGAATCTGAGTCTTAAGAGGCAGCCAATTTCAGACGAGTGAACTCACCCACCAAATAATTTGAATCCTTCCATATTGAAACAGAACAGGTATTCAAGCTTGGTAACAGCATGTTACTTCTTATGATAGAAAACATGAGGAAGGCATTAAGAACATTAAAACGTGACCTGGCAGGTCTGATAGTAATATGCAAAGTAGTATGCTACAATAAGAAATATCTTCCTTGTCTTTCTTTAAATACCCATAAGGAAATCACGTAACTGGTCTTTCACCCTTTACTTGTTTCAATTTCTTAGAGGGCATTTGGAAGTCATAGTTGTAAAGCTTGCTAGTGTTTACTTGTCCCTCAGATTCTTGTCTCACTTAAAATGAGATATTACCCTAGCTGAGTGCTGCCAACGCCTGTGCTAAGTGATGCTAGTGAAGACACTGGACCCTGCTCCCATCATCTGTTATGCAAAAGGACCCCGTCAGCGCAGAGGCAACTCCCTGTGATGAGTGAACTCACATCCTCGCAGTCCTAGGAGCCAGGTTTGGGTCAAGGACAGCTCAAAACAGCCTTTGTAGCTTGAAACCACTCAGAAAATTAGTTTCTCCCCAGAGTTTTTACCTCAGATCTTAAAAATGCCTTTAGCATGTTCAGAACCTCATTTGATTAGTGAGTTCTAGGACCCTTCTGGAGGTTTCAGATCATCCCAGGACTCTTCACTGCCACTGTAGACCTCCCAGCAGGGAGGAGCCAGGAGAGAGAGGGATGATGCTTGAGGACGCAAAGCTGAGCAGGGAAACCCAAGCTGCTTCGGCTTGTCCAGGTTTCCTGAAGATATCAAAGGTGTTGAAATAAAACCAGGGAATGGCCAGCAGCCCGGCTATTGTGAGACATCAGTTCAAAGGTGCCTTTCTTCACATAGCACAACCAGGGGCTTACTTATGATTCATGGACTGAGGGGCCGGTCCTCTTGCTGTAGTACTTTGGAGTTTTCATTTCCTCAGTCATGTTCATGGATGGGTACTTTGCTGCTACCCCACCTTCATGGAAAAGAATACCCAGGGGAACCAATGGCAACACTCTCTTTCAAAGACTTTTGGGTCACCAAACATAAACGGTTATAACCACTCAGAGTCAAAGCTCTGATTTCATAGAAAATCCAGAGGCATACATATTTAGCAAGTTTTCTTTTCAGGGCTAGGGATGGGGAGGCTAATGTCATTTGATAAAGAACATGCTGAATCTAAACATCTGAACTGCTGGAAAAATAGCTTCTTTTAAAAAATATTTGACCTAGAGAAAAAAAGTAAAGGAATTGATTTAAGACAATTTGGCAATTGTCAGAAATGTATGCTCCATTATGGCAGGGCTCTTAATTTGTTTTGTTCTCTGACATGTGACCAAATGCCTAAAACAATGCCTGATACCAAGCAGAAATTCACTGAATGAACTCACTTACCAACTTTTTATATATGACCAGTCATGCTGTTAATTAAATTATCAAAGCAAGAATTTATTATTGTTTAATCATCTTAAGGCAAAGAGCATTTAATTATTTCCTCATTAGCCAAATTGGTAGATCCCTTTAATCTTTTTCTAAAAAGGGGGGGGGGAAGAAAAGAAAAAAGGAGATTTCCACTTTCACCCATGTGACGCAACATTCGTTCTTCTAAAGGAAGAGAAATGTGAGAATACACTCAGATAAGTTTAAGTCTAATTGCTCAATTCTGTCCTGCTCTTGACACATGTGAGGCAAGTCAGGCAGGTCTCAGAACCTCTCCTCCAACAGAGTGTGAAAGATCTGTGCTGCTTTCACCTTGAAACTGTGTCATCTTGGAGATCTTTGCTTCTAGCCGCACAGATAGCAGGGAGTATGGAGAGCTCACAAACACTTTTAATTGCCTTGGACCAGCAGGGGCACGCTGCTTTAACTCACATCCCCATTGGTGAGGACTCAGTCACCTGATTCTGCCCAACTGTGAGGGAGACTGAAAAACGCAGTGAACTTCGTCTCTTCCACCAGGAGCACATCGGTAGCTTGGCAGCACAGACCTGATGTTGACATGTGGTTTAAAATGTACATTGTTGCTTTTTAGAAAAGAAATCTGGTAGCAGGCAAGGAGAAATTCTATCATTTGTATCTACTAGTATATTTATTTTTTTCAGCCAATTAAAAAGGATTCTGGAGTTTTATTCCCACTGATTGGCATTTCTTTGGATCCAGTTCCATGTATTCTTTCCAATGAGTTTGTGGCACATTAGCAGTTCTCATTATTTTCCTCTACTTTTATGAACAGAGTAAGCTCTTTGATTTCCTTGATGCTGGTTTCAGCCAGCCATACTGGCATGCAATCTGGACAAATGTGTCATTAGTTTTCTTTAACTGATCCTGGAAATTGACTAATTATGTTTTCAAAGTAGATAAGCTTGGCCTCCAGATTCTAGAATAAGAAACTAAGAACATTTTACTCAGCCATTCAAAAGAACATTCAAAGGTTAATAAACAACAACAGCAACAGCAGCAAGAACAACAGCAAGAACAAATAATTATTTGTTCATGAAGGCATGAGGTCAGGGCACAACTTTGCTGGTGTTCAAGTACCTGCTTATCATGTTATACATGTTGAATAAAGTGGTTCGAGTGGTTTCATAACTTGTATCTGTCTGAGTCTCAAACTATGGTTATATAGGTTGCTTTGGCTTTTTGTCAACAATATGAAAATTTTTTTTCTATATTAATGGAACTGATTTGCAACAGTGACTAAGTATATTTCCTTATCTAGGCTAAAATCCTGATCAAATTACTATGGCATTATCACCCTTTTACCTAATGAATAATTTTCGTGATTGTGTAAAGAATCCACTGGATCCCACTGGATAATCCCTGAAATGGAGAGAATCTGATTTGCACAAGAAACTTCGTCCAAGTTAATGATTTGGGAACTGATCGATGGCCTAAATTATAAGGGTAAGCTGCCAGATTCTTTTCTTACCTCTAAGCAGATGGCACCATGCCTTTCTCCTGTTTTCATGATGTTATTTTGACTTTCCAAGTCCAAGGGCAACTTTTTTTCTTTTTTCTTATTTTGTATATATCTATCTACTTCTAGACCAAGGGCAATTTTTGATGTAAGAATTCTGGCTTTAAACTTTCTGGGTATTTTCTTGTTTTAAACAATTTAGAGCCTTGGATATTTAGGGATATCTCTTTTGCTTATGTTTTGAATATCTCCTAGATGACCTTGTACAAACATTTTGAATTAGATGCATGTCTATACATAGGAGACTTGCTGGCTTTTAAGTTTTTTCATTTCTTTTCCTTTTAAAGTCAACACAGTATTTTTACTTCTGGAGATTTCCTCTATGTATCCTATGTATCCTCCACACTGAGCCATCCTGTATTTTAGAGTATGTATCACAAGCTATTGAGAGGAGAAAAGAGTAATTGTGATAGGCCACAATCTAGAATCTCCAGGGACCTGAAGATTGCGCACATATATTTCCCTCACCCTCAGAATAGTGATGGTGGAAACAAAAGAGAAATTGAGAAACAATGTGATAAATTTAACACAGAAATGTGTTATGAATAAGATCTGATAAAAATGAGTAGAAAAACTTGACAGTTGTTAACTTGAAAAATGTTGAATAACACAACATACAAATCTATGCGGAAAGTTTTTATGACTCAGAGGTAATAGATTTTTTGATGTGCTAAATGTGATATTCTTTTTGGGTAGAGAACGGGAGACGGAAGGGAGACCAAAGAACAGAAGGGAAAGGAAGGTTAGATCTAACTAATTTCTAAGCAATATAAGATTGTTGTCTTGTTGTCAGCCTATATGTATCTTAATCTAATTAATCTAATTTCAGCTACCACTAAACAATACATATAGTGTATGTTTCATTTTGTGCCAGTCAAGCCTAATATACTTTATTGGCAGGGAAGCAGGTGGTAGACAGGCTAGTTTGTTATGCTATGTCTATTTCCTCCATATTTTTTAGTAAAAGAATTTCATGCCTTTGTTTAAGTGGCAGTGTGCCTGGAATTACTTGCAGCTAGAGATGGACATGTGACCCAATTTCAGCCAATAAAATGTAAGAAGAAATCTAGTGGGTGGAGTTTCCAGAAAATAAAACCCTCCTTTTTCTAATAAAAGGAGGGAAGCTCAGCTGGCATGTGTCTTTTGTCCTTTGCCCTTCCCTCTTCTTCCTGCCTGAAATGATAACTTGATGTCTGAAGGTGCCAGAGCCATGTTGTGATCATAAAGACAAAGGTCCTGTGTTAAGAATGACAAAGCATGACACAGAAGGCACTCAGTTCCCTGAACTGTTGTTTCGTCCCTGGACTGTTCACTCTGAGCATCCTTGTAAAATGAGGTTCATAGCCTACTGTTGGTTCAGGCCACTCTAAGTTAGTTTTTGTTCCCAGGCAGCCAAGAGCAAACCTAGAATGGCTCAGCTTAATTAGACAGTGGTTTTCTAAGTCCCTTGATAGACTCCTTTCAGCTCCTTCCATCTTGAGTTTGGAGGCCCACTGTTCTATCGTCTGCTTCTGTCTGTGCCTATTGTAATTGGCATTACAATCTAAAAAGGCTTAAGTTGTCTTGAGAGATATCTACTCCCAAGTAGCTGAAACAGGTGGCAAAAAGGAACGAAGACAGTATGCTGTGTGTGGGCTTGTTTTTTCGTTTGATCCCCTTGCCCACCTTCGATCTCCCTTAACTGCTCTTTTGGAAAATGCTTTGGAACCTACTCCTTCCCCGTTCTTCATCTCCATCATGTGCTGTCCTTGACACCCCTCTCTCACCCTGCCCGCTTTCATTATGGGTGGCCACAGTGCACAGCCCTCCGGACACATTTTACTATCTATTTTAGAGCTCAGAGGATGTGAGAGATGGTTTACTTCAATTCTATCATTTCACTGAAGAGGAAGCAAGGAGAAAAGATAGTAAAGTAATTGCCCAGATAAAAGCCTCCAAATGAAATAAGACTTGTTGGAAGTCAATTGTGTGTGACAAACACAAATTCCAATGGCAAACATTTATGGTGTTTTGCTACATGCCAGACCTAGTGCTCAGCATCATTTACGCCTTATCAAGATTTAACCCTCCCAACAACACTGCAAGGAAGGATTTGTAAGCATCTTCATTTTACAGATGAGGAAACTCAGGCACAGAAAAGTAAAGTAACTTCTCAAGGTCATGAACCTAGTTATGCTTCACTCCAGGAGAGTGTGAGCAGTGGAATACCGAGCTGCTCAGCCTTCATCGTAACAGATGTCAAGCAAGTCAATCTATAGCATCTGCCAGAATGGAGAGTGAAAGCAGCATATAATTAGTCTGTCCCAGACTAATAAAAATTTAACAAATTATTCTGGCACATATTAATCACTTATAGGTAGTTAGAGGATAGTAAGAGTTTTGTTCATTCACTCAATAAATGAGAGGCTATTATATTTTAGGCATTAAGCCAGGCCTGGGAATATAACATGGTACAAGTTCCAGTTCTTGCCTTCAAGAGACTTACAGTCTATAGGAGCAGAGTGAGACATAAACAGTGAAGAAAGTGATTTCCTAGAGGATCCCATCTAAATATGTGGAGGAGGAACTTCAGGCAAGACATCCTGGAGGCTGTGGCATCTCAGCTATCACTTGCAGGAGAAGCAGGATTCAACAGGTGAAGCAGGGAGAGGCATCCTATGCATGGGGAGTAGCATGTGCTGAGGCCAAAAGGGAGGAAAGAACACAGTGCGTTCCGGGATGTCAGGCAAGCCGTGCGGCTGGAATATTGAGGCCACACGGCCTGAAATAAGCTGGAGCGCTGGTGAGACAAGAGCAATGGGAAACCACCAAGTGGCTTCCGTCAAGAGAGCAATGTGATCGGATTTGTGTTTTAGAAAAATCACCCTGGCTGCTCCATAGAGGAAATATTCAAAAGAGACTTTTGATTCTGCTTTCTAAAATTTTCACTTTGTTTCTCGCATTCCTTGCTTTCGTACCATTCATAATAAATACTCCTCAGAAAATTTAAAGAAGAAAATCCAGATTCCTTGCTTTTTCACAAACACATCAGGATCCAGGGGCTAGACAGGAGTTGAGTTTTCCGTTCATGCTTCTACAGCTTGGTATGAATTGCTTCAAGTGAATAAGAACTACTCTTATTACGGATTCAGGGCAGAGGAGTATGTTGCATTTTCTGCTTTCATGCACATCTGCCCGTGTTTGTTCGAAGCCTTCTATGGCTGAGCAGGAAGTGCAATAGAGTTTGTGGTCACAAATAATGCACTTCATTTTCCAGACTTATACAAATAAAAAACCTTTCTTGCTCTTTCTGAAAGGCCAAAGGTGCTACCCTTCAGGTCATCCCTCTGAGTGCCTTCCAAGACATTCTTACCACAGTTGAAGACATTTTTCTAAAAGTATATAAAAAAAAATCCAGTGACTGCTCTGTACCACATTAAAGTTGTGACACCAAAATGATGGTAGGTAATTATGTAAATGGAAGCTTTCTCCAATTGTGCTAAATATTAATGACGGTTCTTGTGTTCTTTGACTCATTTTCGTGCTCAGATCCATTAACATGTTTGTGACTGCCTTTTCTAGACAACTGCGGAAGAACAAAGCCTCCCATTCAGCATCATATCCAACAATGGCTCTGCAGTAGAGTTCACAAGATGATGCAAAGTACATGTACAATAAATATTGAAAAATAGGGAGGGATGCTGAAAAGATGAGACTTTTTTCGCTCGTTAATACCAGATTTATCTGCAGCAAATAGGGAACATTCAACTTGATCAAATTCCAAGATTGCAATTTCTGAGTCTGGTTGTGATCTTTATTTGACCTCTGCAGATGACACATTTATTGATTACAGTATTAGAAAAACTGGTGAGTTAATGCTAATTCTATTTTTAAAAATTCTGGTATCTTACTTAGAGGAAAGAGTCTCATATGATTTACTCTATATTGGATGCAAAGTTATGGTTAAATCAGTGAATCTCTCTTTAGGCTCATAGTTGGCAAATGAAAACAGTCCATGTAGTTCTTATTCTTTACTTTAATATTTTCATAAACAATAATGATTTATTATTTTTGGTACTCTTCCTCCTCCTCTTCCTTCTAATTCTTCTCTAAGATCTGTCTGCACGGTTTACTAACAGGATGGCTTTGAGCTACTCGATCTCTCTAAGAGCCCATTTTCTGCATTTATTGTAGATTCTATAAAATGTAGGCAAGTAATCCTACCACAGGGCATTGTTATGAGGATCAAATAAGATAACATGAGTGAAAGTGTTTTACACACTATCTGGCACGCATTCCGTTCTCAGTGGAATATGAGCTAAGTCGCTGCTCTTTAGACAGCAGAGGTAACATCTCAAGGTTAAATGAAGGTGAGGAGGACAATAGACGTAAGGCAAGTTCTTTTTGCAATATTTTTGTTCCCTTCCTCCAAATTCAAAGTGAGAAGTGTCAACAAAATTGTTGCTGTCCATACACACTTAATTATAAGAAGGTTAATAAGAATTTGGAAGAAATTCAAAACGAGCAATTGGTATATGCTGTACAATTATGCTATATTTTCCCTGGTATAGCGGATGTGATTTTCCTTTTTAACTTTAATAGGAAGAGATGCCACATTGCTTTACTTTAAAAATATCAAGTTAAATCTGGCTCTGGGCCTCCAGTCTCTAAGGTATCAGGTTTTGGATCTCTAAGATCATGCAAGGACCCGTATAACAAAGGTGACCTTGAAGCATGGGTGTAACTGTCTTTACCGTTGCTGTTTTTAGGCTTTGCCTTCCACTTTATGGAACTAAACTTTGCTTAACCTTCAGATTCTCCCAACTGCCTTCTCCTCTGTCTCGCTTGGCTGGTGCCTCGCCTGAACCTCATTGCCCCTCTGTTTCGGGCATGAATGATACACCATCTGGCAGGATGTGGGATTTGATTTCCTGAGTGGCACCAGCAGGCTGGATGGTGGTGAAATGCAGCTGTTCAGGAGTGTTGGCTCCCTGTGGGGTCAACCTGGACCAATGGCAAATGGGAGATAGGAGGGAGACAGGATAAAGTACCTGCTTTTTTAAAAAAAATTTTTATTTTTTATTTCTTTTGCTCTTATGAATTGCTATAAGGTGTGGTTCCTTCTTGCGAATCGTACTGGAGAACATCATCACGCCAAGTGAACATGCTCACGGGCAACCTGAGATCTCTTTTTGTGGCTCGTGAAGCAGGATACAGCTAGTAGCTCGTCGAACCACATTGTTTCGCATCTTTCCAAGCCTCCTCATCCTTTCCCCTTACCCTCATCGGCCTAAGCTTTTATCGCCCAGATAAAGTTCTACCGCCTTAATCTTTGTCCCAGGCTCTGCTTTATAGAAAATGGGGCTAAGATATCCCATAGCCATTCTCCTAGCAAGTGCTACATGGAAGTGTGGTGTGAATCTTTGCTATAGGAGGGAAAGCCCCTCCCCAAATTGCTCCCTTCACAGTCTAATAATATTCCTCCTTTCCATGGTAGGACTGGTTCTTTTTTCTACCTGAACCCTCAGCACCAGCCTTTGTTAATGAGTTTAGATTCCCAATCAAAGCCTGGGTGAAGGCTTGTCGCCAGGGGGCTTCGTATCATCTATTCTCAGCCCTGAACACCAAAGTCATGAATTACTTTTTGTAGAGAAGATCAGACTTGGGACTCAAGCTTGACTATTGTCTTGAGATGGAGAAGGAAAAAAAGCACTTCTTTCTTATATCTCTGAGAATACAGCAGAAAATAATCTCTCATTTGATTATCTTGCTGCACTTGCAGCTCTCTGTCTCAGAGCTCCTCATAGGAATTCAAGCAATTGAAGGATAAAAGTGATTCATTAAAGTCCTACAGAATGCTTCAAAAGTGCCAGTGGTTTTCTCTTGCTTCCCGGGACTCTAAGATTTGTACTTTCTCTGTGGAAATGTGAGCTTTAAATGTAATCTGCCAAAACTGTCTGGCTAGACAATGAAGGCAAAACTACTATACAGGAAAGAATTGCTTTTGTGTTCCTCTTCTCCTCAAAGGTAGGATGATAAAGTAACCTAAGAGGAGTACTCCTAGGAGGAGTAAAAATTCCATTTCACAAAGACATCACTTCTTTCTGAATTTTTAGATCTATTCAAACTAATTCTAAAGTTTATATGAGAAAATAAACATTCAGGAATTGCCAGGATAATTCAAAAGAAAAAGGAGTAAGAAAAGAAAACAAGCCCTAGAGTAAATGAAACCAGCCACAGTAACTTAATAGCGTGGTATTTGCAAGTGGAACAGACTAGAGTCCAGAAATAGGTACATGTGGAGGAAATCAAGCCCTGTTATGTGATCCAGGTCCTGGTGCAAACTGGTACAACCTTTTCAGAAGACAATTTTTAACACTATCTAGCTAACTTAAAACTGCACAGACTCTGACCTAGCAGTTCTATTTTTAGGAATTTATCTCGTAGACATACTCAGGAACATTCAAATACGTGCAGTATGTACAGATACATTTGTTAAACACTTCTGTAACAGTGAAATAGCAAAAACAAAAATTAAAGACAGCTGGAAAAGACAAAATGGAAATGTTCAAAAGCAGACAATAATACAGTGAAACAGTTAAGTAAATGATGAGGTACAATGGAATATTAAGCAGCCATTTTAAAATTCATGAGGGAGCTTTATATGCATTTTTATGGCTTGACCAAGAAAGTTTAAGTGAACAAATTAAGGAGTAGAATATATACATATATAAGAAAGAGACTGCATATTAATATGTATATATGCACACAAGCATATACATATGTATGTCTGTGTATTTAAGATAGGTAGTCAGACCCTCCCATTCTAATATACCATGAAATGAGTTGAAAACCTTCCTAGGAATTTCTTTTGATAGCAATAGGAAAACCCTCTAATTCACAGCAGCTATTCTTAGTCTCTACCCTCCACCCCACACCTTTGAACTGGTAACTAAACATATAAGCATATTTACATTTCAAGGAGATGAAGCAAATTTGCCTAATTAAAAATTTAAAAGCTACAAAAATATTTTAAGTAACAATGCTTACAGTAAGGCCTTATTTATCTCAGTTTGCAATATGTATTAAATAGCAAAAGACTTCTGAAAAATATTTGCTCTACATTTCTGGATCTTGAGCTCCTGGCCTCAAGTGATCCTCCTGTCTCAGCCTCCCAAAGTGCTAGGATTGCAGATGTGAGCCACTGTGCCCAGCCTTCTCCATTTCTGGAAATATTTCTTTGCTAAGGGAGTTAAAAGCATTTCCCATTTATTTGCAAGAGAACAATTTATTATCATTTAAAATTTGCTGGATTTTTTCATATTTCCTTTTGTAGATTTCAAGATTTCAAATTCACATTACTCAGCATGTTCATGGAACCTCATATTTTTCTTCCCATATTGTTACATTTTAAAAAATAAGCCAAAAAGACTGTATCTGCTGATATTTGAAATGAGATGTTAGTGACCATCTAAAGGAAGAAAGCATATTGATACATGAACCAATGAGGAAGGAACTATTATTGGGAAAAGTAGAATAAAGCAAATGTATTGTCATTTGTAATCTTTTATCAAACACCTTATTTTTCTGGAGGTACACATAAGTTGATTAAATAAATTAAAATCTCATTTGCAATTTTTCCTGGGTTCTCTTGTACCTGCAAATCTTTACCCAACCATGTACAGTACTTTGCAGAAATTACTTTCTGGTTTTGGAAGCATTGACCTCATGATGGTTTGCTGGTCAATTATTAGACCAAAATTCAGTTGCTTCATATCATTTCCCATTTTTTGGTTCAGTTTTCCCAATGCACTCTGCTTTGTCATTTAGTACTATCGTTAACTGAATAAGTAGTAGAACCTAAAAATAATGGAATTGAAAAAAATGTCAAGAATTATTTTCTTAAAGCCTCACCTTGAATGGAAACCATGCAAAGATAGTAATATCTTATCTAGTCTAAAATTTATCAAATGGAGCACATGTCCCATGAATTATTAATAAATATCCATAATAAAGGAGTTTCAAGGTAAAATTGCCTCTTGATATTTTGAAAAGCACAATAGCATACATACTAAAGGCTCTGAGAAATCCTGCACAGAGAAATCAATCTTTGTTTAACCCAGTTTTCCTCAAATTTATTTGACCATGGAAATCCTTTTCTGCATCAGGAAGCTTAGAAATGCTGGTGTGGTCTCATTAAGTATAAATATCTGCAGTCTGCCTTGTACTTTGTGACATCTCCGATCGAGTCTATGACTCAACCACTGATCTAATTTGACATTTGTCATGTCCACCTGGCCTTCCTCACCCTCATCCCTTCACTACTCCTGGAATGACATCCCTCCTCAATCGATCATGCACTGAGATGCTCACTTCCTTTAAAGTGAGGTTCCTGCTGGTCACTGACATCTTATTTCAAATATCAGCAGTCTTCTTAGCTTTTAAAAATTGAAAAATATGGGAAATGACTAAAACTATGACTCCCATCTGCTTCTGCTGTCACACTGTCACTTCAGACTGTTTGTCACCGAGAACGTAATGAGCATACTCAGCCTGTGATGTCGAGGGTCTGGCCCTGCACTCCCCTCCTACCCGCCATGTGGGGCAGGCAGCGGAGGTGAGCCAGAGATTATAATCCCGAGAGGTGGCATTTGCTGTGATTAGAGCTCCTGGCGATACATACAAAAGAACTCTGATTCGTATTTCATGTTTTATATGCTGTCTGCCGACCTTACTTTACAATTGAGCCGAAGTGTGTGTGGGTGTAATGTGAAACTAAGTTTAGGTCCTGCAGCCCGTCCTAAAACAAATCGCAGAGGGAAGAGGTGGGGTGGAAGCTGAACTTGTGCTGAACTTGTCTGCTTCCTGTCCAGTTGGTATGAATATATTACTGAGCAGGAAGAAAAAAAAAATTCAAAACAAAACAAAACAAAATCCGAAAAAAAGAAAATAAAAAAAAAAAACAAAAAAAAAACAAAACCACCAGCGAACCTTTTCCACTGAGATTAAAATGGCCTGGCTGAAACCTAACCTGGTCTTGCTGCAGCCAGACTTCCACACGTTAGCATTTGTGTGTGTCCCTGGGGTATCCTCCACCGGCTGTTGGCAGGATGCATTGTGTTTAAAGGATAATGGACAGGAAGGCTCTAACAGTGAGGACCTACATAATCCACTGGGTTTCCCTTGTCACCTTCATGGTTTGACCTCTAAAAGTCCCTTCCATCACTCTCTCTGCTGTGATCAGCAGACAGATATCCTTCTCTTACTGTCTGTTGCTTTCCTTGACTATCCCACTGAAAAATCTCATTGTGATGTCTCTGCTGGGGTATAGTTACGATTCACAGATAACAATGCTTACAAGCCATAGATTTAGGTATTCTCCAGGTGATAAGGTGTCTGGCACCATGGAGCTCTCAAAGCCCATTTGACTGAATCTACCTAGCATGTACTCATTTGACAGTATCCTTTTTTTCTTCTTCTTCTCTCATTAGTGACGAAATTACCTTAAGCACCAATTTTAAGAACCAAATAAATTGAAGAAGGAATTAAAATAGCATAAACAGATGTAAAGTTTGGGAGGGAAGAGGGAAATGTCAAAAATTAGAAGTCCTGTAAATAATTTGGTAATCTCTGGGTATTAGGAAATCAAACTCTGGCCGATAGACAGTGCAGAATGCTGTGTCTGCTTGCATAAGAAGTGACCTTGGAATGTCAACCAACCTCACGCTTGCTGTTTTAGAAATAGCACCTGCAGAACTGGTCTTGGTGGGAAGTTTAACCACAGTAATAAACCCTTTGAGGAATCTCCTGTATCCGTACATCAACTCAGAGATGCCTGAGTCACTCTGTGGCAGTGTCTTCTTCCCCTTCTGTTGTAGAATGAAAAGAAAAGCAATGAAAGCTTTCTTAAGTCTGCAAGCACTCGCTCCTAGCACTCCGTGGAATATGACCTAGTGGAATATGGAATTTGATATGGGCTTTCCCATGCAAGCACTTGCTCACCAGGTGCAGTGAGAAGACCTTGTCATAAATCGTCCTTGCCTTTCCTTTGGCTCTGCTTCCCCTGCTATCGTATTATTAGCTGCTCTATGCTTTGCTTCTCTATTTTCCCTCTTTATAGCTAATGATTATGAAATCACGTACTTGGTTAATTTCCTAGACATTTGGTATGAGCGTGATCGTGAGGACTAGAAAAAATCAGTTTTCTTCACTCTTCCATATTAACACATTGAAATCCCTTCTTACTTAATACATGTCTATACAGATTTTCAGACATTCACTTACCTATGCAGTAGTGTTTTAGAATGCAGGTGAAAAAGGTCCATTTTTCTGAGTGGAGGAAGAAGAGTTCTGAAGCTTGAAGGCAATCCTTTATTGAATGATATACGATCAGCTTTACTCAGTTGCTATGGAGAGAATGGAGTATGGCAGGGGTGACCCAAATGGTGTTAAGAAGTCTTCCAGGTTGTAAATATTTCCCTCTTCCAGGAGGGAAATATACTTTCTTATAAGAAGTACAGATCTTCCTTGACTATTAGTTAAACCCCTCCTAAGTTGAAAATATCATAAGTCAAAAATGCATTTAAGACACCTAACCTACTAATCATCATAGCTTAGCCCAGCCTATCTTACATGTGTTCAAAACACTTACATTAGCCTACAGTTTGACAAAATCATCTAACACAAAGCTTGTTTTATTATAAAGTTTTGAATATCATGTAATTTATTAAATACTGTACTGAAAGGGAAAAACAGCATGGTTGTATGGGCACTTGAAGTACGGTTTCTACTGAGTGCACTTCACTTTTGCACCATTATGAAGTTGAAAAATTCTAAGTCAATCCATTCTAAGCTGGGGACCATATGTACTTAAGATAGAACCTCGAACATGGACAGAAATGATGGGAATGAATGAGCACCCAGTTCCCATCATGAACTGTAGTATCTGCTTCACTTTCCTGCAAGTTTGAAGATAATTATCCCTGGTTATTGTCTCAATAGCTAAGAAGAGAATCTGCCTTAAGGCAATGCTTAATATTGGGCAGAATAGTGAAAAGGCGGTAGGAGGTTAGAAGGATAGCCTGGTTTCTTCTTTGAGCCTAGAGAAAAACATTTAAAGCATCATAGTAGAAACTGGTGTTGGAAAAACCCAAAGACTTTCTAGTTGGGCTGTCATTTTGGAGGCTAAGATTCTAGCACTGGATCTGCCACTGGCTAACTCTAAGCCTTCGCTTTCCGTTTGTGAAATAAGGAAATCCGATGAGAATGATCTTTAAGATTCCTGTGGCTTTTTTTTAGCATAACCATGTGGCTATGTGGTAAATAGAGCTACAAAATTTCCAGCTCTCTCTACACGGTCGGTGATAAATCCATATTATTCTTCTAACAAATGAAGTGGCATATTTGAATAAAATATTAATGTTTTCAAGATAAAAAATATCACCCTTTCCTCAGAGATTAAAATTACATATTAATATTTATTTTGCTATACTTTCTCATTTCAGATGGGATCCAGAACATAAATATTCAAATGCAAATGGGTCTAAGTTTTAATGGAAAGTACCATGCTAAGAATCTTATGAAATTTTGGGTGCCAATGAGAATTTAAGTCAGAAAGATAGATACAGCAGATATTGATCAGATTAAATAATAGATTTATAACGACTTAGCCACAAATGCAAATTTGAGTAGTTACCTAAAATGAAGTAAACATACTTTTTTTACATTTAGTCTTTATTTATCACACTAAATAATATTCTTTTCCTGATACTTTTGCTCTCTTTTAGCTTGCTATGTATAGCAATTGGCATACAGCATCTTTTCTGGAATTGCAAATTTGCTGAACTTAAAATCCAAGTATAATGAAATTTACTTCTACATACCTTTTGAGAACCCAAGAGAATTTGGGTTCGAAAATATATTAATTGCACAAGATGAAAATCACTCCCGTGAGAGCTGAAACACATACTTTTCTGGTTTTTCCTCCCTTGGTTTTAGACCTCTGTAAAGTTGATTCCCTGTCCTCTCAACTATTTCTGGCAGCCCCCAAGTGAATTGTGTATGTAGTGTTCAGTTTCCGTGCACCTTCCTTGATTCTTATCTTCTTTTTCTACTCCAATGTCTTCATGCCAGGTATCTCCATCTCTACCAAGAGCCACTGCGGTTGGTATCACAAGACTTGTCAGGCACTTTTGCTACTCATGGGAGGATGACCGTCTTCCATTGGGAACTGCCATCGCTGCACCACTGGGGCCCATAAATGCTGCAGGGGATGGTGTTCTCTTGTGATATGTCAGAGAGTGCCTTCATCCCTTTATGGTCTGACTGTTTGTGTCCCCACAACTTGTAGGTTGCAATCCTCATGTCAATATGATGATATTTGGCTGGGCGTGGTGGCTCATGCCTGTAATCTTAGCACTCTGGGGGGCCGAGGTGGGAGGATTGCTTCAGCTCAGGAGTTCGAGACCAGCCTGAGCAAGAACAAGACTCCGTCTCTACTAAAAATAGAAAGAAATTGGCCAAACAACTAAAAATAGAAAAAATTAGCCAGGCATGGTGGCACATGTCTGTAGTCCCAGCTACCCAGGAGGCTGAGGCAGGAGGATCCCCTGAGCCCAGGAGTTTGAGGTTGCTGTGAGCTAGGCTGATGCCATGGCACTCTAGCCCAGGCAAGAGAGTGAGACTCTGTCTCAAAAAAAGAAAAAAATATGATGGTATTTGGAAGAGGGGCCTTTGAGAGGAGATTAGGTCATAAAGGGGGAGCCCTCATGAATGAGATTAGTGCCATTATAAGAGAAAAGGCCAGAGAGCTAGCTAGTTCTCTTTCTGCCACACAAGGATACAAGATGTTGGCAGTCTACAAGCCAAGAGGGTTCTCACCAAAACCTGACCATGCTGGCACATTTATCTTGGACTTCCAACCTCCAGAACTGTGAGAAATAAATTTCTGTTGTTTATAAGCCACTCTGTCTATGTAATTTGTTATAGCAGCCCAAACGGACTAAGACACACCCTTTGGATATTACTCTCTGTTAAATAAGTACAAAATCATTGCTGCTTGTCCTTCAACAGAACTCTTGGTAAAATACTTTTTTGGTTTCTTATCTTGAGTGTCACTTTTTACCATAAAACTCAAGCAGGCACAAGTCTACAGGGGATTAAGCTGGGAGATAAATGCTATGTTAGAGTCAAAACTGTCTCTCTTCTCCAATGACTAAATCTTTGTCACACCTAACTCTTCTCTTAGAGTTGGAGGTTTCTCAGGTCTTCGTCCACATAAATTTCAGGCATACCGTTCTCCCCAGTTCACAGACACGCAAGATGTGTCTGAAACTCATTGGAGAGCACAACGTACATGCAATTTGAAGCCCCTCCCTGTCCCGCTACCATATAAGAATAAATAGAGAAATAAAGAAAAAAGATGTTGGGAACCGTAAGGCGTAGTAAAACACATGACAGAGAGGGAGGAGAATGTTTTGCAATAATGCCTTGTGAAAGATCAAGGAAGTTTGGGAATGTTAATCTAGAATACTATGCTAGGGTCACCTGGGAGGAAAGAGGGGGTTATTTGGGAGGGAGACAGAGCAAGAAGGAGTGCAAGGCAGGATGTGTATTGGAGGCGGGACTCAGGGAACAGGAGTCAGCAATTTCTGGGTCTTCAATTATAAAAGCATTGATGATACACCATTATTCACTTAACAATTAACAAGGATTCAAGAGGTGATAACACTGAATTTGAGGAAGGGTATGGTAAGAGGAACTCTCTTTCACAGCTAATTTATTGTGTTGTTTTGTTGGCCCTTTTTTATTTCAGTTTTTACTGATAACAATTTTCTATACATAATAGAAAATTAGAGGTAAAATATTGCTCTATGCAGTATCCCAGGCAGAAATTTAGGTCAGAACCATACCAAAGACACTTTTGTTTAGACCTTTTCACACATTTAATAGTACTTTATGAATGATGACATGTCTGTAGCTGGGAGAAATATTAACTGCTTTTCATGTGCTGTGGGTGACTGTGTGGGGTGCTTCTTCCACTTCTCTGTAGAAGGCACTCTGAGTCAGACTCAATTTCTCAAAGGCATTTAGAATCTCAGGAACACATTTCTCTTTGGGCTTTTGGTTTTAACAGAATAGAGTAGATATAGAAATGTAGTGGCCTCCATTAAATTGTCAGCAATTAAATAAATGACTTCACAAATACCGTTTTCCAGTCATTAAGAAAATTACTTAAATAATTTACTTTCAGACATAATTCTGAGAGAAACATTTGTCCCATTGTGTTGGAATAAAAATAGTGTCTGTTGTTAATATAATGCTGCCAAAGGGTTTTTTCCTTATGCATTTAAAACCAATTTTGCAGATTTGCTTAGTTCATTAATTGAATTCCAAATATGGCTTTTTGAATGGGAGAAAATCAGAAATACATTATATTTTAATGACTGGATGAGGAAGGGAAGAACTCCAAGAGTAAATAGTACTGTGAGCTATCTACATTTATCAAGTAAAACATTCATTCTTTTACATATAATCTTTAACTTTATTTTCTTGGCAATGAATAAATATAGAAAGGAAATATTAATAATACTATCTGAAAAAAAGGAATCCATATGTATCATCCTAGAATATGCTTAGTATTGTTCCCATGTTTATTTGGAAGAGGAAAGGAATAATTGTCTGGTGTTTCAAGATATTTTGTACCAAGTAGCTGAGAAGCAGGTAAGGTTCTTAGGTTCTTTTTAATATATATTAAAATATTTGTTAAATATTTTTAAAATGAAGGATGTACATTGATACAGGAGTTCTTTCTTTTTTAATTTATTTTCTTTTGAGACAGACTCTAACTAGAATAATAATGAAATTGTTCTCATTTTTATGTTTCCTCCATTTTCTAGATGTGTATACACAAAGTAGTCATAATTTTATGAGCATGATACACAAATTTCAACTGCATAAAGATTTATTGTAATTCTTTTGGTTTGAACCTCCATCCACAACTCTGAGAAGCGTACATTAAAGTCAACTGCTTCGATATTTTAAACCTTCTTGTTCAAGGCACTAAGGTCCTTTAATAAGGACAATTGCAAAGTGCCACTTGGGACCTTACCAACAGGAGACCACTCACTTCTTCAGGAACCTCCAGGGTGATGCTGGGGCGACTGCTGATATTTCTACTTCTGAAAGGCATGTAAGATCCAGATTCACTATCTTCACTTCCTTAATTCTTCAACCTCCTGACTCTGCCTTCAGACTTTTAAACTGAACTTGATAAAGGCCATCACATGGCTTTTTTAATTGCCAAGTTCAGTTTCCTTTAGTCTTGACCTCTTTGCAGCATGTGATTGGGTTTGGATCATTCCCTGAATGATACAGTCCCAAATGCCATAATCCCAAATGTTGAAATCCTGAAAGATCAAAAGCCCTAAAGTCTAAAATCCCAAGAATCACAATCACAGGATAGTTACATCATGCTAGGTAAAGCTATTACCTTGTTATTGTCTTTATTTGGAAATTAATTATGGTTTAAGGAGATGCAAATGGGTGCCAATTTGCCAAGAGGAGGACTTGTGGACTTAATTTTAGTTGTCAGCTTGACTGGATAAAGGAGTCCCTAGAAACCTGGTAAAGCATTATATTGGGTATGTCTGTGAGGGTGTTTACAGAGGAGAGAGTGTGTGAGTCTGAGTAGAGTAGGTGGACAAGATCTACCCTCCATGTTGGTGGGCATAATCCAATCAGCTGAGGGCCTGGAGAGAACAAATACAGAAAATGGATTGATCTCTGCCTGAGAATTGGGACAGTTTTCTTCTGCTCCTTTGGGCATCAGAATTTCATGTAGTCTTTGAACTCTGGGATTTAACACCAATGACCCTCTGGGTCCTGAGGCTTTTGGCTTGAGCTACACTAGTGGCATTCCAGGGTCTCCAGCTTTTAGGCAGCCTGTCATGGTACTTCTCAGCCACCTATATCATGTGAGCTGATTCCCCTAATAAATTCTCTGTCTTATACCTATATACCTATTCTATTGGTTCTGCCTCTCTGGAGAACCCTGACTAATACAGATTTGTATTGGGGAAGGCAAATATTATTCCTTTGTCAACCTAAAGAGCAGAGAGAAGCTCTCTACAAGAAAAGATGCTTATTTGGGAATAGACCATTGCAATGGGAATATGCATGCCATAGTAAACTATGTGCATATTCAGGGAGTAAAGGAAGACAAAGGGTTTTAAAGGAAAAAAATGAGGAAGATTACATAATTGTTTTAAAATAATTATCCTTGGCTGCAATGATCAATAGCAAGAGTGATGCCAGCCTGAGATCAAACAAGCAGCTTCTGGGCACATGTCCTTGGAGAAGTATTTTTCGTGTGAGGTTATCATGGCCTTTGTGGAAGGTTCTTGTGGAGTCTTTTTTCATTACCAGGCATACAAGCACGAGAACACTTTCTTCATGGCCTTCCCTGGCTCTATTTGTCAGGGTTTTCTTAACATGAGTGACTCCATTTTCACTCCGACAACTTTCGCACCTTCTTAATGTATTTCTTACAACACAATGGAAGGGACCTGTGAAATTTTTCCCTCTCAGACAGGCTGTGATAAGTTAAGTACACGAGGCTACTTAATAGTAAGAGATAAAAGTTTAAGAGATAATTATTATTGGTGCTGTGAAAGCAGAAAATCAATTATGATGGCCAAGCAATAGCCAGACTTTCAAATGGGCAGCATATACTTAAAAAATTTGTGGACCACAACCACTCTCCAAATATAAGTGCGGCGATTATTTTGAAGGTCAAAAAAGTAAAAAGCACAGGGAAAAAATGCAAGAAATCTCCCTTGCCAGATTATTCAATCATGTCCAACTTCTGCCTCTTCATAGCACTGTGTTGCCTTCAAAACATGCCCTTCATCAGACAATAAAAAGAATTCAACAAGCTCAGTGACCTTCTGAACCAGACACTTGCTGATATTGAGGTTCTTCCAGTGTTACAAAACACATTAAATGGTGAACTATTCTTGATTAAGGATTTGACTGTCAAAAATGATGGACTTCTTACATTTACCACTAAGTCTAACATAGAAAAACTAGCACATGCTTCACTTTGGCTAATGGATGGCACTTTCAAAACTGTCCTCATTACTATTATTATTTTTTTTTTACCAACAATGCCCCTGTTGGATTAGAAAATTCTAGAACTTGTTCACCTGTTTCTGTATTAATGACTGGAAAGAAGTGAAGCACTTTATATATAAATACTTACTTAAAAAATTGGTAGACTTTGCAGAAGAAAATGGATTTCAGTTGAATCTCCGTATAATGACAGATTTGGAATTAGGTGCGATCGAGGCTTCTAAAAGTAAATTTCAAGGTGTTACCAAAAAAGTTTGTTTTCTTCCATTTAATCCAGTGCATTTTGCAGAAAATTCAGATGAGTGGATTGGCCTTGCAATATGGTAATGACAAGAACTTCAATTTAAAATGTGTCATTTGCCTACATTGGCATTCCTTCTAGCTGATGACATCCCAGGAGCTTTTAGTGAGTTAGAGCCGTGTTTGCCTGAAGAAGACAGCGAAGTTACAGACTATAAATTGTCAGCATTATTTTTTAAAGTTTGCTGTGTATTTCATCTTTGCATTATTTTTAATACTGGAGATAGAAATTATGTAGAGACTTTTAGAAAGTTCTGATTTCTTTTATGTACTTTTTGCAAATTTGACTCCACAAAAGTGCATTACTACAACGTTGACTTTGTGTGTAAGCATCGTGTGTATGCATAAAAATATTGAAACTTCCTCAGCAATGAAGAGATGTCCTTTCTGTACATCTGCATTTGCAAAAGATAAAATTTTTCAAGGTCTTGGCTCTTCGGGCGACTGTGTATGTTGTATGCACTGGTGACTTATCTCGATCTTTGATGGATCTCTTCAAAAAACTTAGGGTGTTCATCACAGTATTGTATTGCAGATGACCACAGTTATAAAGCTGGTTGCATACAATTAATTCTCCATCAGTGATATGCATTTATGCATTTCCTTTTTTGATCTCTTTCTTTATGAATGTGGCTCATCTGCTCATAACTGTTATACACCTATGTGACTATCGTAAGTATACCTGAGTGCTTATGCTTATGAAAATAAGCATGTTGTTATTGCCTGTTTTATTGTGTAAAGTGACTTGTGAAATGTTCTGTTGTGTTTTTTATGTTTCTTAAATAAATTCCTTTTAAAGAATTTTATTTTGTTTATTTTTTATTATGTATCTTTTTGAAAATTTTTTTATTTCAACATATCATGGGGGTACAAATGTTTAGTTTACATATATTGCCCTTGCCCAACCCAAGTCAGAGCTTCAAGAGTGTCCATCTCCCAGACGGTGCACATCTCACTCATTAGGTGTGAATATACCCCTCCTGCCACATCTGCCTGACACCAGATGAATGTTACTACTATGTGTACACTTAAATGTTAATCAGTTAATACCAATTTGATGGCGAGTACATGTGGTGCTTGTTTTTCTATTCTTGGGATTAATTTAAAATTCTTTAAAATTTTAAAGAATTTTTAATTATTTTTTTCAGAATTATTTTTCAAATTTTGATCTTTTGGGATTTCCACGTTCATGATTACTGTGTTTTCATACTTTTGTATTTTTTGCGATTATAATTGGCTCCCAATGTGATCACATCCTCATTGAAACCCTCTCTTCCTTCAGCTTCCACAGCCCTAGTCTCTGGGTTTGCTTTGTTTGTTTTTCTTTCTTATATCTCTAATTTTTCTTCAGGTCAATTTCTCTGTTTTTTTTTTTTTTTTTTTTTTTTAATTTGCTGTCCTCAAAATCCATATGACTCAAAGTGTGGTCCAAGGACAAGCTGCATCAGGAACACCTGGAAGCTCCCATTGTAAATGCAGAATTCAGGCCTCATCCCAGATCTACTGACGCAGCATCTGTATATAAGATCCTCAGGTGATCCACTGGCACGAGCAATGCTTTAAGTGATGGTATTTTCTAAGATTCTGTCCTCTGTCCTTTTCTTTCTTTTTCTGGATAATCATATCTTAACCAGACTTTGACATTTATATCCTATGACTTTCCAAGTAACTCCAGCTAGATGTATCTTAGGTGTCCACAGTCATGGGTGGGGAACCTGTGGCTTTGAGGCCACATGTGGCTGTCTGGATCCTTGAGTGAGGCCTTTTGACTGGATACAAATTTTACAGAACAAATCCTTTTATTAAAAGGAGTGTAGCAGAGGAAGATGAAGCTTTTCTTGCTTCCTTTGGTGCTTAAAAAAGAACAATCTTGAAATCAGAAGGCCAATAGGCACCATGAGCTAAATATTCTATGTCTACCATTGAGCTAATTTCCACTTTTTCCTCTATCTGAGCAAGCACTCAAGCCAGAAACCCATTATCTGTCGCCCCTCCTTCTCCCATCAATGGTAGAATATACTAATATCGAAACATCAGCTACAGAAAATACTCCTATTTTATCGTAAGTCAGTTTTTCTCTTCCCTCCAACCCCAAATGAGGAAAAAGAAAGTTCTGTTGAGGTCGGCTACCAGACCTGGTTTACTTGTGGCTTCCTGAAGGAATGAGAGAGTATGGAGTGTTTGCAAGTTTGGCATAGCCTAGCAATTTTCAGTCATTTTTAATAGCTTGAAATGAGAGTAGAGGAAGAATTGAATCCTAAACAGTTCAGTTAGGAGTGGAAGTGGAGGGCCTTTCCTATTGCAAGAGATGGCAAACATGTGCACATCAGGTTTGCCTTCTGACCGCTATTAAAAGGAAACATCTATAAGGTTTGGAGTTCTCCAGATGTTGTTGTTTCCTTATTCTTAAAGCTATGCGCCTTCAGAAGCAAAAGTTTATGTTCAGTTTTCTTATTCAGGACTTTAGTTGCCCCCTGAGTTAATCTGTGTGTAATTACATGCGTGGGGTTAGAGACTGCTGGTTGCCTGCAAATATCCAGCATCCCCTCCTCCTCAGGGACAGAGTCCTGAGCTGATCTGAGGTGGCCTCTCCCCAGCAGTCACTGGCACGTTGAGCAGCCTGCCTGGATGAACAGCCACATACTGCGGCATCTCCGCCGCCGGGCTCTGGAATGGGCATCGGCCCTGTGGTAACTGCTATGCTTTGGGACAGACTGTCGCTGTTGTCGCCAAATTCAGAACCCCCACAGGAGCATGTTTCCTCAGGCCAAGCTCCCACGAGCGCCCTGGAGCCCCAGCACAGTGAGAAGCAGGGGGTCTCTGTGTCAGCACGGTGGGAGATGTGCTCCAGGACCCTGGCCTCCAATTCCCTTTTTCATGGAGGCAGTGTTAGAAAGTGGGCTTAGCGCCTATCAGTCTCTTAATATCATCATTCACCTGGATTGTGTCTATACAGCCATTTGCTATCTGGCCTGGCTAACGAATCACCATCTGTAACGCAATTTGTATGGAGAAAACGTATTTGGCACTCCAAACATCTAATTTACTAAGCAACATTTGCAGCACGGCCTGTGTGTGTAAGTGGATGCCTGCCAGGGTACGTGGACCAAGATGAATCAGGAATCAAGAGCCTCAAAATGAAAAATGGATTTGATTCCTAAATATGGCTGTGACTATGCACAGGAACAGATTTAGAGAAGTAAAAGCCATAGATGGTTGAATTCAGTGGGGGTGGGGGGGACACCACCAAAACCAACTAGCAATTTGATGTAATTCAACTATTTCCTCACTCACCCACTCTGCTGGAACCAAAGCAGTTTATCCTCTCTTGTATCTAATGCTCCAAGATATTCTTAGATAGAAATGTTAATCATGCCACGATTGAGTCACAAATGCATCCCCCAAAATGCCCCTGCCTGATGAGTGTTGAGTAAGGGAATAACTGTTCAATGACCTTCCTGTTATCAAATAAAAATTTCTGTAAGAACTGGCAGAGAAAAACATCTCAGTTCAGCATGACTTCAAATCCTTTAAACCAGCATATGATGCTAGGCCACTATTATTCCTCATTTTTTCTTAAGAAATCATAGAACAAATAACTTGAATTGTACGTTTCCTGGGATCCATCTCAGGGTTTATTTCTTTGTAACTTGCCAATTTCCTGTGACTGGCCAAATCCTTGTAAGGGGGTTAGAAATACAAAGAACAAATACTGGAAAAATAGCAATTTTCTGTAGTTTTTCCAAAGGATTAGGAAGTAAGAGCTAATTAAATGGGTGCAGATCAAAGATGCTCAAACCAGAGGGGAACCATAGAGAATATAATCTGAGTAGGTGATGGTGGGGCAAAGTGGCCAGGAGCCATCTCTTTGGGGTCACCAGGCCCAAGTGCAAATGCAGGCTTTTTCACTTACCGGCTGTTTGTGCTTGGGGAAGATAGTGAACATGTTTAAGCCTCAGTTTCTTTCTCTGTAAAATGGGGATACCAATAATAAATGGTATTGGCTGCCATCATTGTTTGGCCAAAATAATCATCCTAGGCTTGAAATGGCACTGATGAAAATGCCCGTGGTTTACAATGTTTTTATGGCTCTTTTGGGCTTTGATGGACCAACTAAATATTTTAAGTAAATTCCACATTTGCTTTTGAAATTGGACAGAATTATTTTTAGAAAAGAAGGAGACACTTGGTTTTTTAAAATGCACACTTTCAAGTTCATTGTTTCCTTCATAGCATCTTTGAGATTTTTCTCGCCTCCCCTTCCCTCTGCCAAAAGGAGCATAATTGTACCAAATCTCATCATTATTTTAAGAGGAGAGTTCATATACTGCTTTAATTTTACCTTAGGCTACTTGATCACCTTAAGTTTTACCAGAAAGATCGAGATAAAAATCAGTTTGATGTATGGCCATAACAAATCATATGAAATAGTAGAGGCTCTTGACCCATGGTCTTCCAAATTGTCTCTACTTCAGGGTTATGGGTCCTAATCCCCGAAAGGGTGTAGGATGATGTTTATGGAAAGGAGAAATACTAGGGCTGGGAGGGGAGCAGGGTGTGGACAGGTGATCTTCTGTGGACCTGATAGTTTGAGACACCAATTTAACATCCAAGTGTAGATGGCACAGCCACAAGCTGTGGAGGTGGTTGAGAAGAGCAATTGCTTTAGCATTGTGTTCTTTTACTGTTCTAGAAATTTCTCTGAGGTCTTCAAGGGCATCAAGGAGGGGTGGTGAGGGTGACTCTGGGTCTCTCCATTCCCACCCTAGTTCAATTGGAGTACTTTTTATTCTGTTTCACATCATGTCCATGAAGTTTCATTTGAAAGAAAAAAAGAGAGACATTTCTATAGCTTAAATTAAAAACAACAACGACATTGAATTGCAGAAGGGATAAAGTGGTGGCTGATTATATAAAATATGCAGATGTTATTTGTTTGAAAAACACAAGGATGTATTGTTTCACTGATCTTCTAAACCAATTAATCTCTGGAATGGAAGTCAAAGGGAGAAAAAGAAACAAAACTGTCATACAACCACAGTTAGCAGTGGGATTATGTCATTGGCCCAATTCACTGACAGGCTCTCCGGGTTAACGGAATAATCTTCAAACCTACTACCTGCATCTCCTCAGATGACATCAACAGTGACCTTTTGTGTATCATTAATACTTTTTAAAAAATTCTATGTGTCAGGAATTCAGTCCAATCTTAGAACACAGGTGTTATTTTATTCCTGTACTATGTTTCCAGGACTTGGCTAAAATGATGTCCAGTCCATTGGACTCTCTCTCTCTAAAACATGGAAGGAGAATGTGAAAAATTAGAATATATTAGATACCTTTCTTCTACCCAAATTATTCACTCTCAAGAAAAAGATGGAGGAAAATGCTAACAGATGAAACTATTGAACCAAGAAAAGAACAAAGATTTTAGGTCCCTAAATCATGAACCAGTATGGAGTGTTATCCCACTTCCTGTGTTCTCTCCTTCACATCTTCTAATTTTGTCCCCCTCTTAAAGTGCCACTCTTCTCTCACTTTCTTCTTGACAATTTTCGAGGATGGCCTGGCGCCCCCTGCGGTGCCCTCGCAGAGCCTGGTTCTATCATCATGCTTCACTCCTTCCATGGCTTCCCAATCCATTGGAAAACTTCCAATACTGGAGTCTATCTTATATTTCTTTTATTCTTGAAGGGGGCATATACTGGATGCTTAATGAAAACGTTGCCAACACCCTCCAGATGGAGATCCCCAGGAACACACCTATAGTTGAACACGGTCTGTTTATAACTCATTGCTATGAGAGAGAACATATATCCTAGGGAGCTGGCAGGTGGGGTGTTAGAGATGACTAATGACAGGATTGGGGCTTGTGTTAAGTGATTCCGGAGGGAGTTTAAGGAAGCGAGGCTTTGCTTTGATTGGGTGGTGTCAGGAAGTGGGGTTAATTCTGGATTGGATATCTTAAAACACCTTCTCTAGAAGGAAGGATGACTAGACTGAGGCTAACGCTGTAATTGGTAAACAGCAGCAGTCACTCAGATTAGCCAGGATGGGAGGATTTTGGTCATATTTGTTACCTGGACAACGTTCATGTTTTTGTGTTTAGATGTAATTATGGAGTGGTCTTGTCTTTGTCCTGATCCATCATGGTCACAAAGTGGCTTTATCTAGTGTTGACGTTCTGTGAAATCGTTCACATCCAACAGGAGAACACCAGGGGCTGGCTGTGAGCACCAGGCCAGGACCAGCTATCGAGGGCTGCTTTGCTCTTCCTCAATATTGAACTGACTTTCAGCAGCATGTGTCTTCATTAAAGATCCTAGTTTGATACACTGGGGTGGGTGGAAGACATCCCAAGAGACAGGACCTTTGACCTCTGATCTCTAATCTCCCCTTTCTTACTTACACTGAAGACATTATACAGTTTCTTTTTAAGGCTGCCTTCTGATCTGTAGACAGGGTTGCCTTTAACTTTAAGGGGGCATCCTAATTCTTTCCTTTAACTGGAGCTCCATCATCAGAATCCAAACCTAATTTCTTCTTTCTGCTAACAAGGCGCTGGAAGCTAACCTTTAGCACGCTTATCCTATTCTTTAAAGGGTCTCTAGGCTACGGTGAGGTCAGCTGAAGCCGGGGAGATGAATCGTATGACATAATACAGTCCTCTATGCCTGAGGACTGCCTTCCGTGCTCAACCGGTGTGGCTATTTCATGACATCTCAAACTGTTTGGAAGGTTTTGGTGAGAATTAGCATGCATCTATTTGCTCCAATCATATCTAAAACACTTGTTGGTGTGTAATGAATAATGACGTCTGAGCAGTGGTTTATAATGGTTTATAATCCTAGCCGCACAGTAGAATCAAAGAGTAGCTTTTAAAAAGAGATCCTGGTTTAATTGGTCTGGTGTGGGGCCCAAGCAGCTATTTATTTCTTAAAAAAAAAAAAAAAATACTCCCCAGGGGATTCTAACAGGACTCACTATGAAAAATAAAAGGGTCCTGTGGCCTTAGTTTATAGCGTAAATTATCCTTTGAGAAGGTCAAGGAAGCTTTGTGACTCTTGGTATCCAGGCTTGGTATAATTTGTCTTAAAATAATGATAACATGTTTGCTTTGGCCCATGAATTTTATGTGACTGGATGTTGGAAAAGTAATATTAAGTTAAAGACTCAACTGAAGAATGAATCGTCTTAAAACAAAGTAAAACCGGCTAGTTTCTCCGAGGCTTTGGTGAGTTACATTCATTCTGTATCCGCGGTCATCCTCCCTGCCCTATAAACAGGATGAGGGAGCAGCCACCGTAAAAAAGCCTAGCGCCGGTGCCTGGTGCAGGGTTGACAAGCAGACATAAAAACAGAGACTTGGGAGGAAGCTGTGTTTACGGCAACTGAAAGGGAAGCCCTAACCTCTGAAGTAACCGGGGGCTCTGGAGCCTATAAATAGACAGGCAGGTTGTTTCCAACATTTGATAAAAACTATTCACCAATAAATGTTTTCTATTACGTATTGTAAATTAATCATTGGTTTGACACCCATGCAGCTGTCTATTGTACTTAGGGTTTCTGCAAAAATAATTATAGACTGAGCAACATCACTTCCTCGTATATAAATAGTAATATGTTTCAAGCCAGCGACTGACAGTAGAAGACTCTGAAGGAGAAGGTGACAGCGGTGCAGATGTTAACCCGCTGAACTGCACCTCTTCTGTGAAGGCCAGCACCAAAGGCCCTTCGAAGTGTTCCCCTGTAACTGACGGTAGTGCTTACCCTAGAGAAAAATATCTGTTGCAAAGAAAAGGGGCAGACTGAGCAATGTTCTCTGAAACATTTGAAACATCTGAGAATAAACATTTGTGGATTGACTGATAGGATGTAGACAGAGGGATCAGACTCACAGCTTCTTAAGTTAATAAGTTGGGTTCCTGGGATACATTATTACCTTCAATTACATTCTAGAGGGAGCTGTTGAAAATTTTATTATAGTGGAAGTATGTTATGTGATGTGATCGATTTTAAAGATTAATTAACTTGCATTTTGGAAAAAAAAAGAAGGAAATATAGTCGAACGGTTAAGGACTCCGGAGCCAGACTTTTTGTTTAAATACTGGCTCCATCATGTACTATCTCTGTGCGATTTGGGGCAAGTTATTAAAGGTCTCTGTACTTCTTCCTCACCTGTAAAATGGGAACAATAATGACTCTCATAGAACTGTTGTGTGGAATAAATTATTTCATATAATAAAACCCCTGGAACGGGGTAAACTCTTGTTTTAAATACCAGGTGCTTAGATTTTGGTCCTCTGGAGAGGGGTGGACAGTCGTGGAATGAATTTTGATTGAGCAAGGAAACCTGCTGAAACAATCTCTGTATAGTAAAGATTACTTTTCTAAAACAAAATCTGGTTCAGTGTCAGCAAAATTTTTTGCTAAATATCTGGTCTAAGGAATGAGGCTTAGGGAAGTCCAAGACTGGGGGTGTTGCCGTTTTATTGACCTTGTACTTCCTATGACTTCTGATGGGGAACAATAATTTATTTGAACAGAAATCCATTTCTATCTCAAGATGGGGGTAAAACACACCAATCCTAATTAAAATAATTTCAAAAGATTTTATGGTGTGAATAATATTTAAGTATCTGTTAATAGAAATGCTTTTGCAAGCATGGAGGACCTGAAGGACAGAGAGAATATCTGTAGCTCTTTGTCACACATTTCCTTTCATCGTCAGGGGCTTTACCAGGGTGACTTAGTAAACTCTATAATGACCTTGTCAACTGAGCTGAGGCACAGTCACCAATGTTTCTGGAAAGCAGGCCCTGCCAGGGGCCCTGTGAATGCCCACGGCTAGGCTCACGCAGGGGCTTGCAGTTACCCAGCACCTTCTTTAAATGCGAATGGAGAAAACCGGTCCCAAGACGCCATCCCTGGCCTGGGGCTACTGTGGGGAATGTTTCCACCCTGAAGCTGTCCGCCGGCCTTTCTTAATAAAGGAAATTAAACGGATTTATGATAATACATGAGCTCAGATGCTAGAGAGTAAATGAAAAAGATTTTGAAGATATTTGTGTGTTCATATCTGAGGAGGCAAGATAATTAGTTCTACCTTGATTACCTTTAAATGGCATGGCACTGGAGTTGAAATTGAAGGTCTCATTACAAAGCAACCATTATCTAAATAATAATAACAGCAACATCAGAAATGAATGTTTACTCTACATTTATTACATTTATTACATTCTGACATGCTTCTGTGCTTGCATGTTACTCAGTTCATCCTCCCAACAACCCCGTAAGTACCATTATTGACTGACGGGCCCAGCGCGTGGGTGGTGGGATCCCGTAAGTCAGGAGACACATGGTGGAGTGAGTGGTGCTGGGATTTACTCAAAGGCATGAGACAGTTTAGAGATCACAAAGCCTGGATCCAACCCAGGGGTTCAGCCTTTCTCCAACTAAAGAATTTCACAATGAGAAGGGGAGTAACCCCTGAATATATTGATAGAATTGTTTTTATGTACTGCGCTTCACTGAAACTATTTTTTTGCCAGCATTATAAAAGTACACAATATAATTCAAAGACTTTTTTAAATAAGACAAGAAGTTTAGCTTGTTACATGGCTGTGAGCTAATCCCTGATGTAGGAGGAGGCTTTTTTCTCCACAGGAACTATATCCCGTGAAGCAAAGATTTACATAATCTGTAATACTGCCCTGCGGTCCTGAGTGAATGACATACTTTCACGAGGGTCCTCACTCCTCCACGTTCCCTCTGACCCTGAAAAAAGAGCCCACTTTTTACCAGGGAAGGAAAAAGAGGCTATTAGTTTGTGTCTGGAAAGAGAGAAGGAGTTACTGGGCTAGTTACGAGCTGGGCACATGTGGAATCAATATAATTTTCCATTAGCTGGTTCAAAAATGTATTCAAATTATGTAGTTTTGAAATACTAAACTTTGGAATTTAGTTCTTAATAGGAAGGTTTTTAGGATAGTTTGCCTGATGAATGCTGTTAGTGAATTTGAATAGCAAATTGTTTACAGTCATTCATAAGCAATCTTTATTTTTTATTCATGTTTACTGAAGGGCAGGGCAAGTCCTACCATGTACATTATTGTTCCCTCTGTACCAGGGAGGCGACGACTACAGAAAATTAGAAGAAAATCAGGAAATGAACAAATCTCTCTACATATTCCATTAGTCTGCTATTTTGATATTTGTCCATGAACTTGAAATCATGCCTAATTAGCTATATAATCTGATTTCTATGCAAGATTTTTCTTAAAGAATATGGCAGTACTTATGAATACATGGATTTTTAAATGAGACTTTTGAACCAATAAACTAAAGGTAAATGATCAATATGGAGTTGGATATCTACAAGAACTCCTAAGAGGCAGCACCTCAAAATATAGTTGAACTGGATTAAAATATGTAAATTCCTTAAAGTCAATGAAATGCAAAGTGATATTTCAGTTGCGTCAAACAAGATCCCATATACCTAGCCCAGTACAAACTTTTCACATGTGTTTGTAATAATGAGGCTGATGGTAGAAGAGATGAACATGGAATCACTATTAGAATAACCACTTACATTTCTATAAAGTGCTCTCACATAGGTAATTTTTAAAAAATCTTCATTAGTTAGGTATTAGTATCTCCATTTTACAGATTAGGAAATGGAGGAGTCTAGAGAATAACAGAAACAGTGCATGGGAGACAGCATGATCTGATGGAAAGAGGATGAGAGGATGGACTTGGGGGTCAGATAGATTAAAAATCCAACTCCACCCCTGAGTGCCTCTATGAACTATGAAAATATCATTTAGCTGCCTTCTGCCTCATTTTCATCATCTGTAAAATGAGAATAATTTTACTGACCTTACAGAGTTGCTATAAGAGCCAAAAGCTCTTTACATACATAAAAGTATGTAAAAAGCACAGTTTAGCTTTTTCTGGAAGATGTGGAGCTTGACCTTGGGAGACTCCAAACTCAGTGCTTCATGAGTATTTGGTCGAGATCTCTTTTCTGCCATTTGCAATGTTAGGACATGCTTTTCTGGGCTCTGTTGCTGAAGCCACAGGGAGCACCTGTCAACACAGGAGCAAACTGACCTCTGCCTCACATAAAAATATGAAAAATACCTTCCTGATACCTTGTGACCCTTACCTGGATTAAGCCATACTTATCCCCAAACGTAACAACCTACAAATGTGTGTGTACGGTAAGAACTGCATAGTACTGCTGCATATATTTTACATGCTTTGCTTTTAGGTATTTTGTGGACACATGTGTTGACCAGCTATAAGAAAGTGCTCTATCAATGTATAGAATTATCACCCACAGTGTGTGTTTACTGGTTTCCCTAATGTGCGCAATTAGAGCTATTTACTTGTAACATGCAGGCATTAGCTATCTCTAATGTCTGCACATGAGGAAGATGATTGACTGATGCTTGTTCACTCCTAAGATAGAGAATTGGGGGAGTGAGGAGGAAAATTATTTGTACAACATTATACCGAATGTCCAAGACAAAGCAGGAATGAGAATGCAAGTTATCGACCTCTTATCCAATTCTCTCTCCCCCACAGAGAACAATGCTACTGCAACTCTTCTTGGGCATGCAACTGCACCTTCGTTCTTTTTACCCATTTACAAATATATCTTCCAGGGAAACCACTGCGTGGGCCTCCGCCCACCCGCATACAACTTATATTTAGCTCTGAAGACAAGGGTTTGCTTGACCGAGATGGAAAGCAAAGGAGGTGTGAGACTGTTGGGGCCTAGAAAGGAAGAAGCTAAAAGAACTGGCTCTGTAGAAACTATAGAAAAATCTCTAACCTTGAGGTCCTTGGAGAGAAGCAGCTCTAACCCTGATGATGACAGAGTGAATTAAAATAAAAATGCTTCCAAATATCTGTTGCCAGGAAGCAGATGACATGCTAAATTACTCTGCAGATTGACTACTTAATTCAGTGATTTCCTGAGTCAGGAGTTGCCAGAAGAGCCATTTTGTCCTTTCTGGCAAAAAAGCCGCTGGGATTGCTGTCTCCAGTCCTCTTTCCTCTGCTTCCTGCTGTAGGAAGGCCTGTTTCCTGCAGAGAGATGCCTGATTAGACAGCACTATTTTAGTAGGCAGGGGACTAGGTAACAAGTTAGGTCTTTCATTTAACATTGATTGTGGGCAGTGTGGACAACATGCATATCACAGAAATACAAATCCTTTTAGAAAAATTAAAATAGTAAATCAAAAGAAAATTAGACAAAGAAAAAGTCTGAAAATTGTATTGCGACATTTTCATCTGCTTGATTTTAAATGTTTTAAAATGCTTGGTTTCTTTTTGCATCAAGAACCCTGTTTCAGTCTCAATGCAGTCGTTCAGAACTGAATTTTGAGTGATGGGATTAATATTTTCCAAACAAATATGATGCTGCCAAGGAGTCTGATGTCAGTAAGGGGTGACTTTGAGAAGGCACAGCAGTAAGCTCGTGGTTTAAAGCTTGACCCTGAGCCAAAAAGGGAATTTTGTAGATGCTGGTGGATAAATTGTTTGTATCTGAGCTTGTAACTACTTCTCTGTACTCTGGAGTAGTGCATTTACCTTATCTCAGAAGGGATTAAATAAAATATGCATTATCCAGCAAAGCTAAATAAATAAAAATCTCAGAACATTCAGGTGAAAGAAAATGAAAATAGGAAGCAAATTCCAACCACAAATGAATTGGCTCACAAAACAGAGCATGAAGATGTATTTCTTCTGATACTTGCTTGATCGATTCTGTGTGACCTTGTGTTACTGGGTGTGTGCTCTGACCACCCAATTAGATTGTAAGCCTCTCAAGGGCAAGGCTTCTGCCTTGGGCTTCTTCAAAGTCTATGTCTAGTTCAGAGCCTTGCTTCAGGTCTGTGCCCCTTAAATGTTTGCTAGTGTTGATGGTGATGGTTGGGGCAGCTTCTCATCCACAACGCTCATCTACTTTGGAAACCCCAATATAGCAACCTCAATAGGCAGATCAGCAATTATTTCTGGAGTTGTTATTTTGGATTACAGAGCATTTCAAGTTATTTGCCTTTAAACAAATTTGAGGTCACTATGTTGAATAATTTCTAATTTCTATTTTTAGGTTTTTATTCAACAGCTGAATGTTGGTTAGAGAGCAACCTGTTACTGAAAGTGTTCCTGTAGAAGACAAACATCTGTTGGCCCCTGGGTGTTACAGAAGAGACTCCTTCCCTAGTGGAGAGACTGGCTAGTTGACTAGATGGTCCTTACAGCCTGTACCCCTCATATTTTACCCCACACAGTGGATTTACCATTGAAGCTCTACAACCTATTCTCATATTTTGTATTTCTTTAATTCTTTTAAAAATTTTTTTATTGCAAAATATTAAGAGGGCACAAATGTTTTTGTTACATGGATAGCTTTCGTAAGATTTTAGTCAGGGTTGTAAGTGTGACCATCACCCGAGTGGTGCGCATTATACCTGTTAGGTAGGTTTTTACTCCTCCCCTCCTCTCATCTTCTCCCTTCATAATTTCCAAGAATTTTTACTTCTTTCTGTGCCCATGTGTGCCCATCAATTAGTTCCAAATTATTAGAGAGTGCGTGTGGTGTTTGTTTTTCTATTCTTGAGATACTGCACCTACAAGGCTGTAGTAACCAAAACAGCATGGTGTTGGTACAAAAATAGAGACAGACCAATGGAACAGAACAGAGAGCCCAGACATAAAACCATCTACCTAAAACCAATTTATCTTTGACAAAGCAGACAACAATATACACTGAGGAAAAGAAGCCCTATTTAATAAATGGTGCTGGGAAAATTGGATAGCCACATGCAGAAGAACGAAATAGGACCACAGGACCCCAGTCTCTCACCACTCACAAAAATGAATTCAAGATGGATAAAGAACTTAAATGTAAGGCATGAAACCATGAAAATTCTAGAAGAAAATATTGGAAAAACTCTTCTAGATATTGGCCTAGGCAAAGGATTTATGACTAAGACCCCAAAGGCAATTACAGCAACAACGAAAATAAATAAATGGGACTTCATTAAATTGTATTTCTTTAATTCTAAAAAAAAGAATATAAAGGAATACTTGATAGGTAGATTTAAAATTTCCGCTCCTGATTTTTCAGAGGATATTTTTCAATATGAGGAGTACACAGGCCTGAGGGATCACTGGCTGTATCATCAACCAGTGTTGGGATTTGTTGTCAGCTCTGCAAAAGAAGGTTAGAAAAAAAAAAAAAAAAGGCAAGAGAAAGAAAAAAAATTGAAGCTTTCTCATTGACTTTTTTCTCATAGCTCTGGTGAAAAGTTTAAGATGAAAAAAGTCAAAGATACTAACTAAAATAAGGTTTTGGTAATAGTTTTATTCAGGTATGCTATTCTACTCTATTATTGTAACATAGGTAATGGATAATTCATTCTAATATACATCAATAATAGATAATTAATTCCAGTGTATATACCAAAGAAAGGAGGAAAATTCTAAATAAAATCATTAGCTCAGCTTGTAAATATGACACAGATATAAATTTTATTTTGTCTGCATTTTGAATTTCTTTCTCATTTGTATCTGATATTCTCCAGAGGACCAATTTAAAATAGAGAACAGATCTCATTGGGAAGGATACATGGGAGAAATAGAAAAAAAAAAACTTTCGAAAAAAGAAAATAGTTGTGAGAGGTGAGGAAGAATTGTTACATATTAAATTATATTCTAAAGCTATAACATTTAAGTCAGTGTGGTGCTGACAGAATATAGACTTCCCCCTGAATCAAAGCAGCCCAGAAACAGATTGTATTATAAAAGATCATTTAGTGTATATAAAGGTGACATCACAAATCAATTTGAAAAGAGAATATTTAATAAATGATGTGAGGGCAATTGGTTAGCTATTTGAATAAAACCCCCACTATATTCTCATATAAAACCATACACTAAAATAGACCAAGATGGGTAAAATAGCTATCCACTACAATGAAATCATTAAGCAACTCAAAGAAAATCTACGTTCTTATTTATTTGATCTTGTTATGGAAATAAGCTTTCTAAGAAAAAAGAAATCCTCAAAGGGAAAATTGTTACTATTGATAATATAAATAAAGAACATTTAGAAACCTTGCATGTTTCTAAAAATACAAATTGATTTTTAAAAGCAAAAAATTATTGAATAATAATGGCAACGTATACAACACACTATTTATATACATACGTCACAACACACATATACACAACACACATCGTTACATAAAAGGCTCTTATAAATCAATAAGAAAAAATATAAATAGCAAAATATTAAGTAAAGATACTTA
>RJWJ010015592.1:0-35951 GCA_004363605.1 Indri indri
GATCAATATACAGAATTCCTGCAATAGAAACAGTAGATTTCTGCATCTTTTTACATAGAAACACATAATTTTGGAAGCACACACTTACCACAAACGATGCATCTTTTAAAAATTTTGAAGTTTAAAAATATGATGAGTCCTCTTGAGAGTTAAGAAATATCAATTTTATAATAGAACGGGAAACACAGGTACATTTCTTAATAGTCCATTTACCATTTTAAACTAAAGTCATTTTGCCTCTTTTCTGGTTTCATAATTAAAGTTTCTCCTGCCATTTAGAGTAAACACAATTCCAGCCATGAGAGACAAGAATGACCAGTTCAAGTTCAAGGGTTCACTGCACATGCATATCCATAAATACCCCTCGACAGTCTCGGTAGTATAATGAACCCTGCAATTACTCAGCAGGCCATCGCCACAATACGTGAACATAATGCTTTCGAAATCCAACGACAAAACATTATACAAATAATACCAATCGACTGTTACAGTTCATACAACTTCTGGAAACCAATGAAATTTCAGCAGTTCCTCTTAAACCTTTGTATCTTTGCAGGGCGTTTTGCTTTATCGAGCTACGCTTGTCGGAAATAATTAATAGAAAAAGGCGTTGGCATTATATACAACCGGGAGGTGCCAAATTAGCAAAACCCTCCTTCGAAATGGCACCAGTTCACTCCAGCATGAGCCGGAAGAGTGAAATACAGCCTCCCTCTTACACAAATGCTGGTGCCTCATTGTCTTTTAGGAACGTCTCCAATCATCCTATACATAACCTCCTGGGGTAAATGCTTCTGGTCCTGCCTCTGTGGCCTCTGCTCTGCAGAGATGATCCTCCTTGAGTTAAATCATTTGAATTACAGAGTGCTTTCCTTTACTTTGGTGGTTCTTCCCTTGTAGAAAGTTCACCTCTACAGGACTGTCTTTGACTCAGTTGGAATTATCAAGAAAAAAGTAATACACAGACAAAACGTCATTATTAGCACCACCAATAAAAGGTGTATCACATGAAGGAAAATATCGGTGCATAAAAGCAGGCATCTCATCTACCAATCTAATGATCTGAGTAGTCTGGAGATTAAAGCATAGGACTGAAAGTGAAAAGGTATATAAACATTTATGTTCCACTTATTTTAACTTCTGTTTTCTTAGTCAATAAACTGAAGACAGCCTTTGTGCAAAGTATGTTGGAATGAATAGAGGTAACAAGCAAGTTCAAGATTGCCATGTTGGTAAATAGCTATCCTCTGCCATTTTCGTCACAAAGGGTTTATTGTTCCTCAGACACCTTCAGAATAGGCTCAGCCTTTCTCATCCAGCTCAAAGACGGATAATCATGCAGAGTTTCCCCCTCAGAATCACATACTGAGGAAAAAGCATCTAGAATTTGTTAAGGAGAAATAGAGAAAATTTGGTTTTCTCCTCTACATTTTAATCAGATTAACTTTAGGTAACTGCTTTAGCATTTCAGACTCCAAGAAATTAATCTATGAAACAATCCACCTGTCTATTTCTAACTTTATCTTTTTTTTTTTTTAAATAAAATAAAGTAAAACACACACACAAAACAAAGCTATTTGGGAAACAGGTTCTTCTGGGTTTGGAAACCAATATTTCTTTTCATCATGTTTTACAAACAAAGCTAGCTGAATTTCTGACCCTGATGGAGTGCTATTTCTTTCTAAATGGGCCTTAGAGAAAGAAGCAATAACCTGTACTATGGATAACTTGAAATATTTAGTTACAAAAAATCAGCCTTTCAATTTTTAAAAAATACAGATTTTTTAAAAAAATTAACTGTAGCATACCTGCTCACATTTTAGAAACGTGAGACTTAGGATAATCCTCATAATTAGCATTTTTATCTAAAATAATACGAAAATCATGGGAAAAACTTTTAATAGTCTCTAAAAATTATACAAATGTTAATAGAATTTGTTTTTCGGGACAATGAAAATAATGATAATATTGCTAATATATGAAATACTTGAAGTTAACAAATGGTGAAAAAAACACGCTTAACGTGGATAGACAATATGGATAGAATGTTATTGTGTAGGAGGTACAGCTTTATAATCATGTTCTGAAGGCTCTACCTTTCTGTAATTTTAGGACTGATCCTAACGCTATCATTTGTGGTTGAATTCCTGACCAAGATTTCAGAATCAAGTAAGTCATATATATGACTAAAATGTTATAAATTAAAAGAGTCAAAAATAAGCCTCTACATAATACAATAAAATTATGTTCTAAACTCTATAAAAAGAGCAAAGATGTACCATACACATTTATTATACAAGAGGTCCTGATGTACTTTGTAACACATAAAAATGCAATCATCTACCTATGGTAGTTATCACAAAAATTAAACAAATGTTTAATGAACAATTGTATTAATATTTGCTGTCTTCATGTTAAGACTGTATCAAGTCTTTGAAATTCACAGCGTAAATCTGAACGTTCTTTATTCTGATAAACTATCCTATGGCAAACAGATATTAAAAAAACATTTCAGTGACCTGAGACTTTGATCAAGGTGATACAACAGCTATTTAAAAAATTACTCCTGTTCCTACTAAAGATGACATTTCTGAAAATCTCTTTCAAATGTAAAGATGAACTCTAAAATTTGTCCCATTTACTTTCTTCTCTAAGTTATCCTAACCTACTGACGCAGCAACTTCTGAGAACTTAACCAAATAAAGGTGACTGGGAAACAATTCGTGTTCAAAATGCTGAGTCTATCAAGGTACTTCACACTGCCGCGGGTGTGGTACCTGGTAGCACCATATCCAAAATATATCCCAAATGGAACCACTTCTCACCACTTCTATTGCAAAAACCCTAGCCCAAGTCACCGCCACTTGTCCCGCAGACACTAATGTGACAGCCTCTTCATTAGCATACTGATTCCACCTGTGTCCTGCCATAGACTGTCCTCCACTGAGCAACCAGAGAGATGACCACAAAGTATAACTCACACGTGACTTCCCTCTTCAACGTCCCACAGTAACAAACAAAGCCACACTCACTACTGTGGCCTACATGGTTTGGCGTCTGCCTGCTTAGGTGACCTTGTTTCGTATCACCTTCCCCTTTGTCACAAACATTCCACAAATGCTGGTTTTCTTTCTGTCTGCCCCTCTGTGTGCTCCTCTCTCTTATCTTCATTATTTGGGTTTCGGTTTCATGACCATCCTAAGAAACCACCACCATTGTTATCTCATTTTATTTTCTTCAGAGTAGTTATCTCGATCTGGCTCGATAGCCTTTGTTTTTGTATTTACTGTCTGCTTTCTAATAAGTATCAACACTTTGGGGACAGTGCTCACCACAATGCCCCAAGCATCTATAACTGTGCCTGGCACGACTGATATTTAGGGAATGAATGAAGTAAATTGCGTCATCCATGTTCATATTGGGGGACATGTTCACTACAATGTCCTGAGCATCTATTACTATGCCTGCCTCATACAACTGATACTTAGGGAATGAATGAAGTAAGTTGGATCATCCATATTCTTAGTATATTTACAATATAACAATAAACCCTTGTCAACTGGGTTCTGGAGTGGCTTGGCCCATAGATTGAGTAACTGTTCAGGTAACCCTCACAGCAGCTGATGCAATGGGTTACAGACTAAGGTACCCGGACCTAACTTCCCTCTCCCAATACCATGAGACTTATTAAGTTTTCTCTACCACTGACCTGGGAAAGAAGACACAGGAGAATTCTAGAAAGTGAGGAAACCCCTAAAAGGCTGGCAGATTAAATTTTAACCTGCAGCACATGAAATATCTTCAGTTGCCAAGATCAATCATCTCTCATCACCAGAGAAAGAAAAGAGCTTTCTAAAATCGAGATTAACTAAAGTTACTTCCTATATATAAAGAATACATAGTATGCAAATGTAGATTTCAATATATTAGCAACTAGAGTCATGATTATTCATGATTATTAGCTAGGAGCTTTGGCCCCAGGGGCTAAATTACAGATTCAGCAATTCTGAATTCAACAGCACTATTAAGAAGCAATGTCATCTTGCTGGTTTTTAAAATATATTTTTGGTGTGGTCTAATGGAAAATACCTTGGACTAAGGGTCATAGGATTCCCAGCTCCAGTTCAAGTCTGAGTAGGTCACTTAACTCCTCTAAGCACCAGTTCTTGCTGTAAAACAGAAATGCCCTTATGCCTCACGGTATTGTCACGTAGAGAAAATGATGTATGTGAAAACTTGTAACCTGCATGATATCACACAAAATTAAAGTCCTCACATTAGAACATGCTGGAATATATACTTTCTCATTCATGTGTATAAACTTGCATATATTAAAATACATTTGGTGTGAGAGGTCTGTTGTTTCCTTTGTGGGCTTATGCTTCAAGGCCAGGGAACCCAGAAATTTATGACACAAACGCATATAAACACATTTTAAAAGAAGTCAGTCTTAAAGGCTTGCCATTAATGCTTCTAGATCTGAAGTCAGTTCAATGGTCTCTGACATAAGAGTTGGAAAGAACATATAAATTTAAAACGTTCCACCGTACTGGAAGTTTTGTTGGCAGGCACATGTTGGATAAGAGAAGGCAGAGGTCTCTGAGGAAAGGAGAGAAAGGTATGCAGGAAGGCTTTGAGTGGATGCGTGTTTCAACTGGAACCATGTTAGGTTTCATTTATTTTGAGCCTTACGGGCTTTCCATTGGAAATGGGAAACAACCATTAAGGAAAACAAAGTTAGTGGTGGCAATTTCACTATAAAGAAGATATTCAGTATTTCTGAAGGTAAAGAGAGCACTTGAAATTTTTCCTCAATTACCATGTTAGGGTACGGTCCTGCTAACAGGGTAGTTTTCATTTACCGTATCTAATCTGAGACAAGACATTACGAAGACATTACTAGTATTCATAACAGTCTTTCCTGAAATAGAACAGGTTGTTCTCTTTTCTTCTAGAAGTGGAAAACAGATTTGATATTCAATCTTTCTCATTCATTTAAACTAGCAGTAGTAGTTTCGTGGCATATACTATTTCGACATCATTTTAATAAAGTCTCATTTAAAGACTCAATTTCCATACTCTTTTTCTAAACTCAAATTTCAGAAATTGCATCGGTGCCATAGAAATGGTACAAGCAACTTGTAAACATCACAGAAATAAAAATATTTTCCTATCATAGAACATAACATTAAAACTCTAGACTGGGCATATCGTGAATTTTTTAAAACATATATATAAACATAAATAGCAAATGTCACCTAGAACTTCAATACAATTCCCTTTAATTTCACATAGTTTCAAATATTGAACATCCGCCAAAATTCACGGGAAAAAATGAGTGTGTCAAATGATTATAAAAGATTTAAATTATCATCTAAAAAGAAGCATACCCTAACAGAATTTGAGAAATGCTGACTGTTTAAGGTACTTGTTCGATGTGGTCAGAAAACACATCTGTTTTGGAACACTTACCTAGTAACGGTGCACAAAAAGATATTTTCTGACACCTACTACTAAGACTTGTTTCTAAATGAGGAGTTTTCATATTTTCTTTCCAATAAAACAAAGTGGCCCTTTAAAAACCATATGGCGCTGTGCTCTAAAGAGACGTTTCATTCGGCATCTATTTTTAGACACAGGTTTCCTTATAAAAATGTACCACAGTCACCAGTCTGAAGGAGCCTCCATGTTTCTGTGGACAAAGCCTCTTGCCATCTAAGGAGTCCCCTACAGCAATTCCAGCCACTGTGCCTGTCCTATTTCTTCTCTCCCCAAAAAATAAAATAAAGAGATATTGAATTGTGGTTCAAACAAATTATTCTTCACTGATTTAGCAAGGTATTGTTTGGGAACACATATGGAAGAGAAACCTTTCCCACTGCTCACATACTTCAGTTCCTATTAATTTTTGGCTACATGATACAACGGTGGGTTCAGAAATATTTTTATGCTCTATAACTTCCATATGCCTTATATATTATGTATACATAAAATATTACACAATTTTAAAAGTTTTGCATAGCATTTCTGCCCTATTATATAAGGAAGCAAATGAGAACTGATCTGGTGACTTTTGGTAGACCAATGATAAATACCAAAATGTCCCCAAAAAAGGCATTTAATATATCCTAATCGCCATTTGTGCAGCTGTATTAATTAACCACTGCATCCACACTGCATTCTTTCTACACCAAAGCAAGTACTTTACTTTCTTCCATCTTGAATACAGATACAGTAGGAACTGAAAGAAAAAGCTACAGAGAATTTGTAACTGCTATTTCCCATGACATTCCAGACTCCCCTCAACTCAAGTCACTTTTTATTTCTGCAGTATATTTATAATTTGAAAGGGAAAGAAAACAACAAAAATTAGGAATATGTTAGTTGATCCCACACAACTCAATATGTGCATACCCACATATGACTACTTTCTTCAACGTATAGCATTTTTTTGCAAAGTTTCCAGTATCTTCACAATCCAGTGATTGTTAAGTTATACATATCGTTTTGTCATTTGGACAGGGCGGGTTTCTCAGTCCCATCAACAGTAACAGTTAATTCTTTTTCATGGGGGACTGTCCTTGCATGGTAGGACGTTCAGCAGCACACCTCACTTCTACTCAGTAGACGCCAGCAGTAGCCCTTCCCAGTGGCAAAAATAAAAAATGTCTCCAGACATTGCCTAATGTCTCCTGGGAGGAGGGTGAGGGCAAAACTGTCTTTGGGTTGAGAACCACAGATTTAAGGCAATGGAGTTTCATTTTAATTGTAAATTTACATTAAGATAAATCAAGATTGGCTGGCTAGGTGCAAATACGATCAAACTTCACTATTATGTATTGTATATCATGTGTGTGTGTGTATATATTATGTGTTTATATGTACATAATGTATATAACATCTAACTTTGTACAAATTTACCCTTTTATCTTCAATAACAATTTTAGATTTTATCAAGGTACCAATGGCGGAAGTAACTATTTCTGGTTTTCCAAAAATATCACCCAATTAAAACTTTTGCTTTCACCACTTGAGGAAGATTTGTTTTGGTTTTGGTCTAGCTCAAATGGTTGGGAGTAAGTCCAGGAAGTTTTATCTGAAAAAATGAACATGGACCAAGTCTTACAAATTGGCCCTGGTGCTATTTCCTATCATAGCTTCTGTTTGTTTACATTGGAGTTCTTAGAAATTGGGTGTTATTTCCTTTCCACTAAGTTTCAAGGTATTAACAGCCAAGGAGGTGTTTTTTGGCTTCTTCCTCCCTCCTTTTCTCCCACTTCCCTCAAATAAATAACGCATAGTGTGGATCACAATTTTAAGATCGGAGTCCCCAAACTTCAAAACTATTAATAGGTTAAATTTATTTTTACCTAAACTCACCTTTATACTTGAAAGCATAACAGTCTCTCTAAAATGGAAATGAGTGAAAACATGCATCTTCTAGTAGGTCCCTACTTTCCAACAGGATCAGGTATCTAGTCATTTCACAGCTAACCCTTGCAAATTCTTAAGTAAAGCAGTTCCATTTATTTTGACTTCCTGCCTAGCCTCTTCCTTCCAGAGAAAACATTATTCTAATATTTTCATCCATTAAGTACTCTTAAAATTAAATGTCCCTATTTAAACAAAATTTCTTACCCTCACTCAGAAAAAAAAAAAAGGCACAATTAAAGGAAGTAGATTTCTTTCAATTGTCTGGATCGAGTCATACTTACCTCCATTAGTGACTTCCATTTGTGTGAATTAGTGACTACGGCGGTAAAACAAGTGGCTTTGTGCGCAGGATGTAGCAGTGTCTGACAGCTGCAAAACTGTCTTTGACCAGTGAACTTCCAGGGAAAAAAACTGTCGAAAGTTCATGCACCCCAACCGCACATTCATTAGAATTAAACAGGAAGATTACACAGACGTTGCTGACAAGGATTATCAAAATAGATTGGTGCCACCTGCCCCCTTGCTAGCCCATTAATTAGTATGGGGTCTGAGGTGCCAATTAACAAACAGCAGCAGAAACGGATCAGCAAACACAGCTCAAGCTGAACTTGAAGATTAACTCTTCCAGTTCAAGTTCCAGCTCTTAACCCTACTAGCCTGATTCGTCTATGCAACCTGAAATTGAATCCTAGGCCAGTTTCTTCAGAAGTTTTGAAAAACAGTAATTATGCATCATTAGGAAGACATTTCAGTTGTATGAAATAATTCAAAAAAATAACTGCACAAAAAGTTCATATAATTCCATGAACAAGTGGCCATTCAGTATTTAACGGGGATGCAAAATACTAAATATCCAGGTAATCCAGTGCCTATAATATTTTCACATTATAAATTACGGATTTGTGGTAGTTAATATTAACGTACGGAAACAACTAGAGCACTGTGTGCTTAGTAGTAACTAGCACCCCCAAGCTACTACATAGTATTTTACGAGCCTAAAAGCACAATTTTTAAAAAGTGAGTAAATAGCTTCATTATTTGTTTTATGAAGCTATTATTAGTCAGCTTTAAATCTGACCATTCACTCTTTAAAAAAAAAAAAACTTTCTAAGAACAATATAGGTATTTCCACACAATTCCCAACACAATCTAAAATTCTCTGTAGACAGTAATATTATTCTGGATACCTAAAATTATCTCCTTAAAAAAAAAAAAAGCATGATAAAAATGCAAATTGTCAGCAAAATTAAAATGTGACTTTTTAACAGTTACATGTATATAAATGACAAGCATGCATTCTCTATTATTTGATATTTTATCATTAAATACTCCAGTTTAACTTTTAAAATTTGCTTTACTGAACATGAACTCATTTTATTAAAAAGACAGTATTTTCCTCAAAACTTAGAGAGGAATTCTACCCACAGAAGCCTTCTATATTTGTTTGACCATTTCACAATACTATTTTTCCTTCTGATGTTGATGTAAGCGTACTTATCTCTGTAGAGTCACCGCAACTATAGAGCAGATTTCTCTAACACCACTATGTACAAATCCTGATGAATAAGATGTAGGCCCTTGGCATTAGAGAAAGATACATGCCAAGGCCATTTCAAGACGCAAATTCCCCAATGGCATTAAGCATGCACTCTGAAAAACAGAAATAACCTCATAGCGTTACTGAGAGAATTAAACTAGATTGCATGTTTAAAGACATTTTTTTTTAAGCCCACACTGAAATATTGATGCCAAATACAAAGATTCATCTACCTAGGAAATATCTCAAGCATTATCTATGATCAGCAACACGCTTAACACCTACATTTGTGGCACCCTGCTCTCTCCCTATTCAACAGATCTGGGATGAAGCCCAAGAATTTGAATTTTTAAGAAGCATGTCTACTGATTCTAATACGGGTCCTATCTGGCTCACACCAATATTGCCCTTGCACAAACAGGGCCCCCGCCCCGCCGAGATCTGCACTTTGGAGGTACCATTTGGCTGCACACCCCACCAGCTAGAAGCATCTGCAGAGCCAAAGGGATGAGCCTCTCTGGACCTTACCATTCCTCCTTTCAGATTACAGTCTGCACACCTGGGACCCTGTAATTCTCTTCCCAAGGAACCACAGTGCACAGCCTTGGCTCGAAGGATGACCAAGGGCAGTGAGCTGCTGGCCGTGTGAGACAGAGCTTGGACAAGGAGAGCTGGGGTGTCCACACACATGCAAAACAGTCCTTTGGTGTAGTGACCAGGCAGGGGGAAAGAACACCATGGTGGGCCATGGGCCAGGGTCAGACCCCCTCTCCTAAGGCAGCAGTAAGTCCAGCGCAGAATTCGGACAAATGAGAGAATTCTACACTGGAACCTGGACTTCCAACTTCAGTTTCGTTTGCAAAACTTAAAAAGGCAAAGTTGACAGGGGAAGCCACCTGCGTGGCTCACTACAGACTGAAAAGAAACCTTGCAGAATCCTCACTTGGGCATCTTATGAGAACTCTGGACAGAGGGGTCATGGGAAGGGCGCAAGGTAGATGAGCAGCTGAGCCTTGGTGGGGACGAAAGAGTCCCCTCTGGTACAAAGGAAGAGAAAATGACTGTTTTCCCTATGGATTTGTTAAAAGATTGGAAGAAAAGGCCGAAGGCGCAAAACAGGATACATTTTTTCCCTACTCCTCTCTTGTCTGACCAATGCTGTTTCATCTCCCTGTGATAAATCACGGTCCTTTTTGGAAAATGATAGTCATTTTGAAGTGGCACTATCCACAGTTATTTGAATCCTCCAAACACTGTACCAAAAAAACACTGCTGATCAAATTTGCCACCTGGATCTACTTAAACATCTTTATTCGGGGCTTATAAAGTATCTTAACATGATGGTAGATGCTACAGGAAATCCTGAAGACAGTAGTTTCCACAAAAATACTCCAATCTAATTAGAGAAAATACATACACGCATAAAGCAAATGTATAATATAAATACTACAATAAAATGCTGATTTTATAATATAACAAGTGCGACAGACATCTAGACTTCAATGTAGGTTGATGACTTCGAACAGTTATCTTTTTTCTAATTCATCACTTCTTTACCATTGCTGTTTTCTCCGATTCCATGTATCAGTAGATTACATTTTCTAATTTTTTAATCATCTTTAATAACACTGTATCATACACACACACACACACACATACACACATATAAAGAGTGTACAAATCCTGAGAAACACAGCAGTCTCGGTACCTGTTTTCATGCAATTTAGCTTTTTCCAGAGCACAATGGCTAGCCTGGGAAGCATCTCTGCATGGGGTGAGCTGTCTCATACGTAAAGTTTATTCATGTGGGTCCTTTAGTACTCACCCGTACCTGTAAGTCAGCCAAGGAAGCAAATGTCCATGTTTTCTCAAAGGAAAATCAGATTAAAATAATTTTATCCAAAATAACATCAGCTGGAGGAAATGCATGAAGAACTAGCCTTGCAATGGCTCGAACTCAAAAATCAACTAGAAAAATAATATTCTACGACTTTTCATAATCAAATTGGACAGCTATATGGTCACTGTTTGTGGGAAAAATAACTTTTGAAGGTCATGTTTACTAAATCTGTTTCTCTCCTTTGTGTATCTTCCTAACTCACTTTAAAGACTACATTTTTCCCCCACTGGAAAAACTAGTTATTTAATGAAAAAGTTGTATAAGTTTTAACGTAAGACAAAAAGTTAAAAAACCATACATCTCCCCTTTAAAAATTTGCTTTCAAGACTTTCAAAAGGATTATGGAGTTTAGTCTCTCAGAAGCTCTCTTAAAAATGCTTTCTTCCTTATTTCAGACAGGCACCTGTTTGTTTCTACGGGAGACAATTTTACTAACTCAAACTGCGTTAATTATTAAGAAATTCTTTTCTCAGACGTTTTGTGCCTTCTTGCACGTGCTATTGCATTATAGCATATTTGCGTAAATACTTATGATTCTGCCTGTGTTATAAAAGTCTGTATTTAAGGTACAGTAAATGAAGGACAGATGTTTAAAACATTGCGTCTACAATGAAGTTGTAAATACTGCTTGCACAGTAAATTCTGTGATTAAATTCAGTCTGATTATGCAACCGGGGTATTTACACAGCTGGAAAAGCATCAGAAATAACTGTCTCTATGCCAATATTAATTAAAAATCAATATTAATTAGAAACAGCACGGGTACATTTATATCAAAGTACATAAAGGCCAGGTTAAGTACTTATGCTTAAGACTATAAATTAATCATTCGACTGTACCAAGAATCAATTCGTCTGGTATTAAAAACAATGTAACTTATTAAAATAATAATTCACAATTTATTCACCTGTGCCTGGGAAAAATCACTGACTCACTTTCTCATCCTGCCTAAACCATACACCCCTTCCTTCTGACAGACCTAACGTTCTAGACGTGTTTCTACATCCAGACATAGACTTCTTTAGCTGGTCCCTCAGTCCTCAACTGTCTAAGATATTCAGGGGAATAGTTATAATAGTTATTCAAATTTGTTCATGGAAAAAATTCTAATTTAACACATTGATATTTAATGTGTTAAGAAAAACGAAACGGCAAAAAATAATTTTTAAATGGCTAATGAATTTTAAAGGTTCCACCAGGATTCAGTCAAGGACATCTCAGAATGCAGAATCTGCAGATTAAATTTACAACTAAAAGCCGGGCACAGGGGCTCATGCCTGTAGGCCTAGCACTCTGGGTGGCCGAGGCAGGAGGATCGCTTGAGATTAGGAGTTAGAGACCAGCCCGAGGAAGAGCAAGACCCCCGCCCCCTGCCAGTCCCACATCTCAACAAAAAAAAACAGAAAAAATTAGCTAGCCATGTGGCACATGCCTATACACCCAGCTACTCAGGAGGCTGAGGCAGGAGGATTGCTTGAGCCCAGGAGTTTGAGGTTGCAGTGTGTGACCTATCATGGTCCACCACGCTCTAGCTGGGGTGACAGAGCGAGACTGTCTCAAAAAAAATAAAAAATTATAACTAAAGAGCAATGTCCATTTTTCCTACTGGACCTTCATATACCTATGAAATATTTCCATCAGTATCTTAAGTAGAACAAATGTGGCAAAGCAGGCTAGTTAGAACCCATTATCCATTCTTCTCTTCTTCCTTGGCAACAGAATCTGGATTTTTCAGGGTAGTAATACAGCCCGCTAAAGGATCATGATGTGGCCATTAAAAGCCAGCTCATGAAATGTAGCCAGAGGTGGGACGTCGTGAATTGCTGTTTCCAAGAAGGCACTTGTCTAGAAGGTGTATGCACATGATCTGTCTCTCACATCCACCTCTTTTCTGCCACCTAGAAATCAGACACACCAGCTAGAGTGACAGCAGCCACTGTGAACCACATGTGTCCCTGAACACGACAACCACATGCCAGAGAGACTGAGTCCCTGATGTTTGTGGAACAGCCATGTAATTCCTGGATTGCCTACTTCTGGACTTCTTTATACGAGAGAGGAATAACCTGCTAGTTTATTTTACCATCATTTCCAGCTTCTGTTACTTGCATCCAAATGCAATTTCTACATGACATAATGTATATATCCGGAATATGAAAAATCAAGCAAATATACTACACTATACCACAATGCCTGCTGGGGGGTAACCCTAACACTTCCCAATCTGGGGGAGAGAATCTGTCAATCCATTTTGATTGTGGACACCGAAACTCGCTCTGAAACAAATCTTCCTTAGCTATTACTGAACATTTCAGTGGTTTTCTTATCATAAGACATAAAGTAAAGATACACCACTGTTCTGAATTAAAGGGTAACGGAATTCCTGATTGCCTAGCAAGGTTCTTCCAATTCCCTGGAGTTTAAAGAGCTGGTCTAAAAGAGAAGCTGAACAAATTTTTATACGAACCAAGCAATTTCCAAGGAACAGAGACTCCCAAAACTCCATTTTCTTTGAAGCTCAATAGTATTGCAATATTTTTTTTTTAAAAAAAAAGTCACCAAAACATAAAAAGGGAGGAATAGAGGACCAAAATTAGGTCCTAGATGACAGAATTGTTAGAGAGAACTGGTTCCAAAGTAACAGATAACTGAGAATGGAAGTTTGTCCAAACGAGAAGGGTACTATAGTACTTCAAGATGAGTAAGGACCTATTCCAACAGAAGCAGAAAACATACCAACAAACCACCATCCACTGGAATGTGTGGAAACAGTTTCCAGGAGTGATGCAAAGTGGCAGGGCCGGAATCACAGCACTAAGAAAGGCGGTAAGTTTCATTTCAGGAGTCTGAGATGACCGTACTTACACTTGGAAACATAAAGTACCCATCTTTACCCTAAAATGGGCCCCCCCTACATTTTCTATCTTGATAAACCACACCAGCATTCAGCCAATTGGCTGAGTCAGACAACATGAGAACATCTGTTACTATTCCTTCTCTGCGTTCCCCAAATCTGTTTAGTTTGTGCTTTTAAATTTCTTTAAAATTTCCCCGCTTCTGTCTTAAATTCACCGCCCTCATTTTGTCTCAATCTGTTGGGACTATGCCACCTTTTGGCTGGATTCCCAACTCCAGTTCATCGTTGTCCACACTGAGGGAAGGACTCTTCTCAAGTGAAAGATTCTTCTTTATAAATGAGGAAATTGAGGCCCAAGGAGGTTAAGTAATTTGTCACAATTCGTACAGTGACTTGGTGGTCGAGGCAGGCTCGGATCTCAGGCCAACTTCAGAGCCTGCCTTTCGAACTTCTTATCAAACTGTGAAGCCTCAAACAAACCATCAAAGCAGAGAATAAGGGGACCCTGAAAATACAGTACCCAGTTTCCACTCCATCCAAATTTGAGTTATTTATAAAATCTGAATCTCAGTTTCATCACCTATAAAATGGGGATGATAGAATGTCCTCATAGATTTTATTTTAATGAGATTTTAATAGGACTCATGCTGTATGTATTTTTTTTCCTCTTGCTTTTTTCATTCAACATTATGTTTTGGGGATTCATACAGGCTCATGAATGTAGCTGGGATTCATTCATTTACATTATTACGTTAATTCCACTGTATACAAATATTCTGTTTCATTCTGTTTTCTGTTGCGTTGCTTCCAGATTTGTTTTATTTCTTTGTGTTTTGTTATTACATACAAAGCCACTATAAAAAACAAAAACAAAAAACAACTCATACTCATTTCCTAAGGCATATGAGAAGAAATTTCTATAGAATATACACCTACGGGTGGAATTGCTGAGAAAAAAATACATACTGATAATCAATTTGAATTTACCAATTCCATTGCGCCAGTTAACATCCCACTAGCCATATATGAGAATTCCTGCTGCCTCGCATCTGCACCATTTTGGTATTTTCAGACTTTAATATTTTTTACCAATATGGTAGATATGAAATAGTACATCACTGTAGTTTCAATTTACATTTCTTTAATGATTAATGAAGTTCAGCAAGTTTTCGTGTGTTTATCGACCATCTGGATTTTCTCTTTTGGAAATTCCTATTTTTATTTTGACTGACTTTACTTTTCTTACTGATTCATAGGATCTTCAATATATTCTATATACTAAAATAGTTTCCGGTCTTTCTTATTCTTGTTTCTTACTCTTATTCTTCTTTGATGAACACAATTTTTTTTCACTTTAATGGTGTTGAATTTATTATTTTTCTCTTTATGATTCCCTCTGTTTACGTCTTGTTAAATAAATTCTTATCTTGACCTAAAATGATTACAATATCCATTTCTAAATATTTTCAAGGATTGGCTTTCATAGTGAAGTCCTTCTTCCATTCAGAATTTGTTTCTGCTGTAGAATGAGGTGAGTAGGCACAATGTTCATTTTGCATATGGAGAGCCAATCGCTGATGGCAGCTTGGATTCTAGGCTCAGCGGGATTCAATGGGAACAAGCATTGGATTGGTTGGCGACGTCCGCCATGGATGGAGGCACTAAAGTTGAAGTCACAGAATATCACTAAAGATGGAGAGAGATGGAAACTGGAAAGATTAAGGGAAAAGAAAACTAACTTGATAAATTCACTCCATTCAAATTTTTATGACGTTTTATATAGTTTACGTAGGTCTACATACTCACTCTGTCATCATTTTACCCAATAAGTGAGAGGCAGATCTTCAGTAGTTTATTTAAACTGGCCTGAATTCCTTATGAACTCTTTACTAACATACCCACACAGCTTAGGAAAATATTACTGCTACCCTACATACCGATGAGGAATTTTTATGTGATAATTCAGTGGTTCTCAAACTAGACTCCGACATAATCCGACACGCTCAGTACAGGTGTTCTGCCACTATAATCATATTAAATTCTGTTCTCAGTTTTCAGAAAAAACTAAATTAAATTTACACAATTTTCTCAATATGAACTAATACTCTCATAACTTTTTTCTTAAATGACTTGTACCTGCTACTCATTATTTCTACTAGAGTCTGGTATGGGTTAAAATATAAGTACATATTGATTTCTTTGCATTTTCATACATTGTAATTAAGATAACCAAGAACTATTCTGGCAAGGTAGAAACACTTGGCTTCTCGCTCTGGAATCTTCACCCCACTCTTACATCATGTTAATTTTTCCAGCCATAAAATGCATCTACTTGCTTCAAAGCATGTGTGAACAAGGTGGAAAGAAACACTGGGCGTGAAACTACTTTTAAAATGTAAAACATTTTCCAAAAGGAGTTATAATTTATAATAACTTTAAGTTATACCTTAACAAATGTGGGGCTAGAATAGTTGGAAAAAGCAACAGGTAATTTCTAAAGCTCATTTTTATCTACAGTTTTTATTTCTTCTATACTAAATCCCCAAAAACCCAGGTTTGTTAACTAGACAAAAATAGGATTTGTTTTCACTGTCATTTCTTGCCCCATATAATTTATAAAAGAGTTCCTGAAAAGCAGAGCAAGTCAAAGGTAAAAAGGTAATCCACAAACAGAGTACCTTCATACCAAAATAACCCAAAAATATCTATTTTTATAATGATGCGATCTAAAAATTCATGCCACCATAGACAGGCATATTTTAAACTCACATTGTACTTTTGAAGCTGTACCCAATCTACTTCAGACTACAACAGCACCAAAAAAAAAAAGTCATTCTAAATTGTCTATTTCTACCAATAATAATTCAAAAGAATTACACATGGAGTATTAATGAATAACTCAAAAGACTATATGCATTGTATGTTGGCTCGTTTAAAACAAAAACAAAAAAAAATTACACATTCAAAGAACCGTGAATTACTTCAACAGAACAGTGTGTCCTAGGTCACCATGCTTTCTTTCTGTGTTATTGTCAAGTTCGATTTAAGAACAAGCCTCTGTCAATAAACACAGAAATAAATTTCAAGGTTAATAATCTAAACTACTACTGGGAATAATGATACTTTAATTTACTGATGAAGTTAAAATTGGTATAGAAAGAAGCAGAAAAGACAGGGATTCTTAGGTGAATTCTACATTTATAAAAAGCAAATATTTACCAGGGGAATTAATACACGGAATCATGTATTGAATTATGTTTTAATTATATACTGTGTGGTAATTATAATATTTAAAGCGGGAAACTACGTATGATTGAAAAAAGGAAGAATAATATGAACAACCTATTTAGAACTTTTAAGACTGATAATTAATACAGATACTGATGCATAATTTTCCAGATTATAATAGAAAAATGACCTGCTTATTAACTAAAAGGTATAATTATTTTCAAATGTTCCAGGATAGGGCTATAAAACAAAACCCCAGTGAAGTGCAGTGTAATTGCTACCAAAGACATACCAGTGTATCATGCAAGGGGAATAAAGTCCTGTATTATTTTTAAGCAAAATCATTTGCCTTCAGTTAAAGAGGAAAACAGAACAAAATATTTCATGGTGGCCAAACGCATAACAAAAAATCAAGATGGTGAATGATACCTTTTTATAAACTTTCACATGTAGGCTCTCCCACACATAAACAAACACAACTGTATTTATGAAGTGCGTCCATCTATAGCAGATTAATCTATCTTCTTTTGTCATTCCAGGTAACTGATTAGTATATAAGTACTAAGTCCTAACGACATCAAAATATCCAGAATTTCCCTTCTTGCTTCAAATACCAGAGCTTCGTATCAAAGCAACAAGCTTGAGTGTCTTAACTGAGTAGCTTAAAATAGAGACGATAGCAAAAGCTGTTGGTCAGTTAGACTCATTTCTCCCCCGAATGAAATTCACAGTACAGAAACAGGGACCCAGGGGGGACAGTCGCTGCCTGCTGACCTGGCAGCTCCTTGCCAATTTTCCTGCTAAGGTCAAGAGCAGTTACGTGAGGGAGGAAATGGTGGTCTTTTAAGCATATGAAGAAGAACTGAAAAATACTAGTAAGTTGGCTTCAAATGGAAAAAAAAAATGATAAAATCAATAGCAGTAGTAAAACCTGAGGAAGTTAACAGAACTTTTAGTTTCTTCCAAACTGATTTAAAGAACAGGACTATTGCTTTCCATTATGCGATTCTGGCATCTTCAGTGCTAACCCCAAATAATAAAAGGCTTCACTTATCAACAATTTCATTGACTTGCCCTTATATTTTGAAAGTCATCATTCTTCAACTCACTTTTTCACAGATGAACCCACGCTGGGAAGATTCTTGCCATCTGACCCCTACAGACCATCATCTACTATCACTACTCATGACGAAAAGCATAATTTCTCTCCTTCCCTAAAAGACAGCCGTTGGCTAGATGTGAGTTTCAATGATGGCTCTGTCACTTATTAGCTATGTGAGGTTGACCGTGTCACTTTACATTTTCGTGTCTCAGTTTCTTTATCCTGAAAAAGGAAATAAGTCACTCAAAGGTCTGTTACAGGATTAATAGAATATACATATACGCATACACACACCCGTGATAAACGGTGGCTATTATTTATGCATAATTTCTCATACAAAATACAATCTTCTTATAGTCTTCCTTAACCTAAGTAATATACACAGCCTGTCTATAGTAATTTCAAGAATCATGTCAAGTTGAATTTACCAACACCACCCTAACAAGTTCTAATATTTAAATCTCACCTAAAAAGACACATGAACATTATCCCCTACAGATAAAATTTTAAATGCAATATAAACTGAAAGGTACTAAAAAGATTTAAATTTGTACCATAGGAATATAAAAGTGACTTCACAGAAAAAGTGGAAAAAGGGAAGAATGATTCAATAAAAGTGTTAATACTATTGTACTTGATTAATAAATTCTTTGTGGATCCTAGCAATAACAGTTAAATAAATTAAACCATAAAAATGTAGAAAAAATATTTTTCCTGTTTCTGGATAGAAAAAAAGCTTGCTAAGTTTCAGAGGAGATGGAGAAAATATTGATTAGCTTTAATAATAAAGATATTTCAAAACACACAGCAAAAATTAAAAAGTAATCAAAAGCTTGTGGAATCAGTTGCAACTAATAGGTCTTTAAGGAATTAAGATCCTTTGATTTAAAAAAAAAAAAATTGTAAGCCACAAGAGGAATACGGCCTCTGAAAAAAGAATAGGTATATAAACAAATGATAAAGAATAAAATGCTAATAACTAATAATCGCCTCTGATTCAAGTTCACCAGTAACTAAAAAATATTAATAAGTATCACTTCCCTCTATCATACTAGCAAAGATTTAAAAATTATAAATCTCTTTGCAGGCAAAAAATTGAAAAGACGGGCAACACGTGTATAAAGTGAAAAGTATCAATTCAATGGAAAATGTTCACTAAGGCATAATCACTCTTTTCTCATTGCCTGGGGAGGTAGATAAAGGTCACTTTGATTTTATATAAGGGGAGGGGAAATAGGAAGGTACAGAAATCACAGGCTGAGGCTGACAATAACCTTCAGCTATTTGTTCAAAAACTTTCGTCTAAGTATACAAGCAATTGTTACCAGGGACCTCAAAATTTCTAAGAATGGAAGATGCCAAAGAGCCCCCGTTTCTTTGGGAGTGGTGAGAACATGAGCTGAGGAGCAAAGATTTGCTAGAAGATGACATGGACAAGACAAGCTTGTTTGGGCTGGGTGTGGTGGCTCATGCCTATAATCCTAGCATTTTGTGGCTCATGCTTACAATCCTCCTGAGGCAGGAGGATCACATAAGGACAGCAGTTTCAGACTAGCCTTGGCAACATATCAAGACCCTATCTCTCCAAAAAATTTTTTTAAAAATCAGCCAGCTGTGGTGGCCAGTGCCTGGAGTCTGAGCTACTCAGGAGGCTGAGGTGGGAGGGAGGATCACTTGAGCCCTGGAGTTTGAGGCTGCAGTGAGCTATGATGGTGCCACTGTACTTCTGCCCGGGTGACAGACTGAGACCCTGCCTCTTAAAAAAAAGAAAAAGAAAAAGCTTGTTTTGCTTTGTTCCTACTTTTTTTTTTCTTTTAGGGACAGAGTCTCCCTCTGTCACCCCAGGTAGAGCGCAGTGGCCTCATTGTAGCTCACAGCAGCCTCAAACTCCTGGGCTCAAGGGATCCTCCTGCCTCAGCCTCCTGAGCAGCTGAGACTACAGGGCTACAGCATGCGCCACCATATCCAGCTGATTTTTCTGAGACAGGGGTCTCGCTCTTGCTCAGGCTGGTCTTGAACTCCTGAGCTCAAGCAATCCTCCCGCTTTGGCCTCCCAGAGTGCTGGGATTACAGGCATGAGCCACCACGCGTGGCCCTCTCTTTTAATTATTTCTATTAGGTTATTAAGTATGGAATGTCCGATTTTCTTAAGTACTAAGTTTGACAGTTGATATCTGCCATTTCACTTTGACTTTTTTTTTTATTGTGAAGGTACATCCTCATTCTTTCAAACACACATTTTGGCTTGCGATTATCTTTCAAAAAAAATTTTAGAGCGATTTTTGTGAAACCATGGATGAGTCAAAATTTCCTGTTATGTCTGAATATGAGTTCCATCATGGAACCAATGCAGTGCAGACAGCTCGAAATACCAATGAAATGTTTGGGAAGGATGTGGCTAATGAACACACAGTATATAAATGGTTCGAAAAGCTCCATTGTAGTGATTTTAATCTTGAAAATGAACCATGTGGGCAACCTGAGACCAAGGTGGATAATGATGAGCTCAAAGCTGTACTGTAAGCGAATCCATCTGAAGCTATATTTGAATTGGCAGCAAAGTTTGATGTTACTAGTCCAACAATATTGGACCGTTTGAAACAAATGTGCAAGGTAAAGAATCTGGACAGAAGGGGACCGCATGAACTAAATGAGCATCAGAAGAGGCATTGTCTCAAAGCTTGCCTTTGTTTGCTGTTATGACATAAACATGAACCATTTCCACTCCGTATTCCTACGTGTGATGAAAAATGGATTCTTTTTGACAATCGCAAGCATTTGGCACAATGGTTAGATAAAGATCAAGTGCCAAAACACAGTCCAAAGCCGAATATTCATCAAAAAAACCTGATGGTGTCTGTTTGATGGTCCAGCACTGGTATTATCCACTACAGCTTCATGAAACCTGGTCACTCGATTACAGTGGATGTCTACTGCAACCAACTGGACAAAATGATGAGGATGCTTGCAATGAAGCAACTGAGATTGGTCAACAGAGACAGGCCAATCCTCTTGCAAGACAATGCTCCACAACATGTCACGCAAATAACGCTGTGCAAACTACAGAAGCTGGACTTGGAAACTCTCTGTCATCCACCGTATTCACCAGACCTTGCACCAACTGACTGCCACTTCCTCCAGGCTTTGGGCCACTTCTTACAAGGAAAAATAGGCAATTCTCAACAAGCTGTGGAAAACGCCTTTTGCAATTTCATTGTCATTTGTTCTCCAGGCTTCTTTGCTGCTGGCATATGCAAGCTACCGTTAAGATGGCAAAACTGTGTCCATAGTTTAGGTGCATAATTTGGTTAATCATACTGCTTCCTGTTTGAGATATAATAAACTAAAAACTTTTGATTTGAAATTGGACATTTCATATTTAATGACCTAATATTTTTTTTTTTAAAAGAACCCTATATGAGAGTCAATATAATCTGGAAAAGCGTATTTGATTCTTTGATTTTAGTTTTAATAAAAGATTTTTTCCAGCTGTTAATTAGAATCATCTTGAAGTTATAAAACAAAATATAATCATATATTTCCTATTAGACTACAGATATTCTATATTCTAATCTTATAATCAAAGCATAAAACTTGTTTTTGCAGTTTCTGTCTTCTGCATCAGGACTATCTGCCATGCTCTATGGAAAGGAGAATGTTTGTGTGACATAAACATGACTGTCCTGTCAAAGAGAATAGAGAAATTCAGGAGAGCCAGAGAGGATATCTGTCATTAGGAAAAAAAAAAATGTTTAAGTATGGTTGTAAATGGGAAAGTACCGCATCTCACTTGAGTAATTATTAGCTTTAACTTTCAGGAATTAAGAAATAATGCAAAAGAGTTTAATACAATACAAAATAGACATATGACAAATTAAGCTTAAAGTGCAGTATGCAGAATAAAACAGAGCAATTACAATCAGACAAGAAAAGCCACATTAATAAAACATTGGCCTTATAATTTTTTTTTTTTTTTGTAATCCAAATCATAACTGGCTACTTTAAAAGCTAATGTCTGGCAAGTTACGTTACCCGTTTGTGCCACAATTGAAGAACTTTAACGTTCCGCTTCCATAATTAAGTTATTTTCCTCCTCCCAGGCTCTATGAATTCTATGCCATGTATAGTTATAGGAAACTTTGGATTGGCAAGGAAAGCTGCTAACAATAACACAGTAAGGCTTGACTGTTCTGGTAAAATCCTTCATGCCTCATTCCTACCAGAAAGTTCTTTGAGCTTTTCTTGTGGTGGTGGTGATGTTTTTTTTCACATTTGTTTTTGCTATAATCTTTTAATATCAAAGTAAGCTTGGGTTTCTCTCCCCACTGATAGCAGCAACTAGGTTCATTTCTATGTCCATGACCAAAGAAACACCCATCCCCCTTGGACTTATAATATTTATGTTATTTGATCTGCCTGTGATAGCTATAAAATTTATACCTATAACTCTTTGCTAAGGCACTGCCTCCATATGTATTTTGCAACAGGATAGTTATGTGGGCAAAATATATCTTAAAAGAAATTTCAAATTGAATTATGGTCCATTCCAAGCCAAAAGGTTACTAAATTTTCCTATGAAAATACCAATCTTGTTTTCATTCCTAAAACACACAATTCAAGGTTAAACAAACAAAAGAGTTATATTCCATGTCCAGAAGAGGTTTATAAGGCTTAAATAATAGTGGAAACTGCTGGGAGAGTACACGAAGAAGTAAAACGCATCAAAATAAGAAAAACTGTAAATTACTCTTAAATTATGCACGAAGCTTTACATTTGTTTCTGGTATACAACATATTTCATATATAAATAAGTACTTTTATGGATGATGAGTAAATAGAGCATGAAGACAAAATAAATTTTATTTCTATTTAATATCAGAACTGAAAGAAACAGCTGCTATTTCTCAACTACTTTTTTCAACACTGACTTCCTTCTCTTTCAATATTTCTATTTTGAGAAGCAAATTCTTCTGACGGAAATGGAATATCACCTTTCAGGTTTGAGAATGTTTAAGCCATGGTTTCCTATTATTTCCTTAATCCCCAACTATCTCTGCAACAGTAAATAAAGTTTGAAGATACGCCTTTATCGGTAACATAGGGAACAATTCCATTGTGCAATTCTCCAGGATCCATGAGGATGGGCCAACTGTATCCTGAAGTTCTCCTTGGGCCTTTGGAAAGGTGTGACCTGTTTTTAGACTGATGGGCATCGTTTAATTTATCATAGTTGTTCACCTGGCAGCAGCAGGTAGCTGATTTTTGTTGACAGATTTCATCGAATTAAGTAAGTAAACAACATTTTGGGGCTATATATCCTGAATTTTTATTTGCTAATCAATATAATTTGGAACTTTTGTTATTCAAATAGGTTTGAGTTCAACAAATATCTACTGGCATGGATACACACACACAAGAACACACACACACACACACACACACACACACACGCACACTGCGACTGGTGCTAGAAAAAGAAAATAATTTTTTTAAAAAGCACTGCTATTGTCCCCAAAGCATTTACCATCTACTTGAGGGGCTTTCCTTCAATCTAATGAATCAAAGTTTTAAAATATATTAAAACAAAAGGGCTACAAAGGAAAGTATATAAGAGAAATATGACACAATTTTTGTTTAGTTCAAATTCCAGAACACTTCTTATATGTTTGGTCTTGGGGAAACATAAGAGAATAAATTTTAAAATCTGGCCACAAATCACCTACAGTCTCATGTGTAAAAAGAAGCACAAAGCACTACAGCTTTGCCAAGTGCTGGGGAGGAGGGTTCCTCCACTGAGGCTGGAACCCAAAGACTAGGAAGGGACCTTTCGAGGTAGACAGAGCAGCACGACTGATTCCAGAAAGAAGCAACACGGTGTGGATTGTTTTGAGAGACACAAGATGTTAAATGTTGTTGGAGCATAAAACAGAGAGAAGGGGAAATACTCTCGCGGGTAAGCAAGAGAGCGATAGTTTTCCCAGAGGGAATGGTTGATGCTGAACACAGAACAAAAACGGAGGTTGTATCAAAAAGAGATTCATAGTACCTAGAAGCTTGACCTTGATCTATGAGTAACAGAGAGCCAGGGATGGAAGGGTTTCAGCAGGAAAGCAACGTGTTCATCAGGGTGGGAGACTGGTCCCTCTGAGGGTAGTGTAGCAGATAGACAGACTGGTAGTATACCAAGAGAGACCAGGCAAGTGAGATCCATCAGGAGGCTAATACTAATATTTCAACTTAAATTCACTCCTCTTGCTTCAACAGATTATTAACACATAATACAAAAGGTTCTACATTACTTTCTTACAAGATGCCTGCATATAAAACGTTATTTATAAATATGATAAATAGCCAAGATCAGAATTGACAGTAAAGCCAAAAATAATATTGAGAAGGCATTTCCAGTTTCAAGACACGCAATCAGCCTTCAACAAAAACATTTTAGATCTTATCAGCCAATATCACAATTTTCTATTTCTTCTCTCGACTAAAAGGAAAACATTCTTTAGTTTCTCTTTTATTGTAGTTATTTATTTGCCCTGTTTTCTGCTCAAAATTTCAACAAGGTAAATTAGAAACAAGACATCAGAAATAAAACCAATAAAAAAAGGGTAAGAAAGCAGTATCACGTAAGTATTTATGTAAAGTATAAAGCAGAAAAAAAAATAAAAGATACCAAATAAAGTACTGAAATTACAATCTTGGTCATGAGACATTACCCCAAGGCAGTAGCTACGAAAAATTTATTGATGAACTTAGCCAGTCAGCTTCTTTAATTGGGAAATGCCCATTCTAGATCAACCATGGTTATATTTTCAAAATAAACATATTGTTATCAAAAATCTGACAAACCCACTAAGGAACTGGTAGGCAAAATTTGAAAAAGTATAAAGAAAAAGCTTGATTCAGAGGATAAAACAAGCATGAAATCAATGTTAAGATACACTTTATATTTAGGTATCAATTAGATTAGCCAAAACATTTTGCATCATTCTAAAAGTTATATATGCATTCCACAAAAGTGATACCGCACAACTACTGGTCACATTTTAAGATACATAGTTTACATTTAGACCTATTTCACCTGCTGTTTTGGATCTGGTTCATCCCATTTTGGAACGAGCTGTTTTTTTGCCTACATATTAGCCCTAACACAAAATCAGTGCCGGAGTACTAGCTTTTCCTAGTATCGCTATTGGCCTATAGTTTAAACTTTATAGCAACATTAAGTTTATTTTTGTTTTTACCTTAAATACGTAGTATAGAAAACCCTTTGGAACCATAATCACCATCTATAACATGACCTAAAAATTTTCAAAATCATGCTGATAGTTCCACAGTCTAAAAAATAATCAAAGAGACTTTCACCATGTCAGTAAATTTCATCTAGCGAATGCTGCAGTTCTAGCAAAGCAAAATATTCACTTTCTAATCCATCTATAGTAAATATAAGCATAAATGTATATAAATTTCATGAGTGTGCCCAATTAGAAAATACATCGAAAACGATTTCCTTCCATCTCCCTCAGCAGCACTGTTTTTGGTGATAAGCTAGGATATCCAAAACAATAATGAAAAATGAACATTCTACAGGTCTAGGAACATACAGAGAAACACGTTAAAGTGCCATATGTGACGATTGCAAAAAACCAAACCATTATGTAGCAGAAGACGTTCCTTCTAGTATACTGCTTAGTACAGAGTCACAGTTCATAAGGAACCAACCGGAAGTCCTTTGGACGAGCAGGACTTCTCGGTGCTTCAGTCTTTTGCACCCTACATTAAGAAGATTGTTCCTACTTCTCATCCCTCCCAGCTCCCCTCTGTTGCCAAAGGTAGTGACTATGTCACTTAATTGCATGACCACGTGGACGTCGGGTTCTTTTCAAAAAGACCCCATGCTGGCCACATCCCCGGCTTCCACGTGTTGACACTGTCTGCCACATCGTCACACGTTCATCTGAATTTGTCCCCTATGTTCCATTTCTAGCCCACTCACTGCTAGTCGCTTAACTGATGATCATGTCTTCATACTGATGTGAAAGTAGACAGGAATTTACCAACCAGAAGGTCTGGGGTTGGACACAGCGAAGACACAGAAACTTACTGAGGGGACACATGATGAAATCGGTGCTCGAGAGCCGACACCAAGCATGTTAGGAACACAGGCAGCGTCGTCGGCAGGAGCACCCAGGACTCTGCTGCCACCCAGAACATTCTCGGCCGGCGGGCAGCCCCTCCCTCCTGGATTCCACGTGCCACATGGCCACGCACCCAGCGGGGAGGTGGCGTTCACCAGGCGAAGCAAGACTGAGGCCAGATTGGCTAATTACTCACCTCCTCGCTTGGGGCGGCCTCGCTCGTTTAACTTTTTGTCTCCTCTCTTGTCATAGCTCAGCGCCAAATGGTTATGATTCAGCAGAAGTTTGAACCTGAGAGTTAAAAAAGAATGTTGTTTCAGGAAAAAAAAAAAAAATTGGACAGTAAAGTCCCCTTGGCGACAATCTTTCTTTGCTTGCCCTCTGCGTGCGTGTTTCTCTCCCGTGCTCTGTGTCTGCGAGGCAGTGACGCGGTGGTCTATAAATATTGACCCTGACACTTGCTCAGGGCTCTCCGTGCTCATGGCCCAGGTCCCTGTCACCGAACACCGTGGTAAGACTCCGGCAGAGTTCTCAGCTGCTCAGACAGAGCTGGGCGCTGGCCGGCTCCCCAGCAACCCTGTGCCAGCCCGGAAACACCGTGTCGCTGCCAGCTTTGCAGATGCCACAGGCCTTTCCTGGGGCCCGAGTCAGGCACAGGAGGGCAGTTATGGGGTTCATCTGCAGAAATGCGGCTTTCCACGAGCAGGTGGAGAAAAGGGGAGCTGGGGAGAGTGGAAGCCGAGAAAGGAAATACTGCCTCTGTTTCAGCCAAACACCACAATCTCGGACCCCCTGTGAAAGTCATTTATACCTAAATGCCAATCAGTCTTTATAAAACTGAATTACTACACATTATGAGTCACCAAAAGACGCAGGAAAGCTTTTCCACAATCGTTTTTCATAGTGGTGCTCACTGAAGAAGGCTGTAGTGACCGAGTAATGGGTCACGGAGAAATGTTTTGACATAAGTTCATTTCCAGAATGACAGACATGCATTGGGAAAGCATAGCAGGAATCAGACAAATCGTGTATTTGATGGAAGAAGCTAAAATATAATCTAAACATTATAATGACTCAACATAGTATATGAACGTCTACATTTACAATCATGGCAATTTGAATTTTTTTTTACTATTTTTTTTAGATGAAGGAAAAATCTAAGCCGTGACACTACGGTATACAGTTTGCAGGTGATATAATCAAGCTCCGCCCTATCTAAATATACCACCTATTGTGTCCACAGTATGAATGATTAGAAAACAAATCGAGCCCATATTTTGGATTCTTCTTGCCAAGGATAATCATTTGTTTGTTTTACCGAAATCTTCTCCCTTGATTAAATCAAGGGTGACGGAAACTTTGGCAAGAATCTGGTCGATTGACTCATTTTACAGATAGGAAAAATCGACCCCCAGGCTGGCTGCTCTTTGCCCGATGTCACGTGGCAACTTTGTGGTAGAGGAACACAAGCAACCTCGCCTTACACGCCCAGAGCTGTGTGCCTTCCATCAGCACAGTAGTCCTCAAACTCGTCTCTGCGCTCACCCTCCTCCGAAAGCTTCCTGAAACCCTTACTAGGGAATGCAAATATTGCAGCCAGAAAAATAACTAGCATGAAAACAGAAATAGCCTTTTAGCATTTAATTGATTGAAAAGAAAATACAGTTAGACACAACAATTAACTTTCAAACAACTGAAATCCACCTTTTTGTACTTAACTCAGTACAAAAATTAGTATCTGTCCAATAAATTACCTTATCGCCAAGCAAGGTGTATACATAGCTGGGTGGTGAAGAGGAAAAGAGAAAAGTTTCTACTCTCGATGACATGATAGTCTCATGGCAGGAAAAAAAAAGTTAATTACAAACAACGCATTAAAGAAATAACAGCAAGGAACCCTGGGGGAGGGCACTGAGAGAGCAGGAACAACGAGCATCTGGGCCAACGTGAAGCGGGTATAATGGGCCACTCCTCACTCAAGACTCCTGGATCTTAAAGAACGAGCAGAAAGTAGCAAAGCAAAGAAGGAAAGGATAACACGACCAAGACAAAGGCAGGGAAGAGCATGATGTACACACAGAACTTCAAATAGTTCTTTCTTGCCGGAGCCCAGCACGTAGGACAGAAAGTAGCTAAAACAACAAGGGCTAGGAGGAGGAAGGTGATGAGGGATTTCATAAACCGGGTTAACAAACTTGGGTTTGAGAGAGTAGGATAGGCTACCAATCTTCAACTGTTTTCGTTCAGACTCTTAAAAAGAATTTCGAAAAGTGACGTGACTACTCCCATTATCAAGTCAACATCTGCAATTTTTCGCCTATGGTAAAATACGTACATGCAAAGAACTGAATATTTTACCCTGCTGGAAATATTGACATTTTAAAATAAAACTCACATCAACTACTTTAAATATACTCAACATACTCTAAATCTATAGTAATTTAATACAACGATTATCTATTTAATACACAGACACTTCTTTTGACAGCTGAAAATTTTACATTACCGTTTTATTTTCTTGACCTTTATTTCTATTTCACACCCTCATAGGATTTTTTATGTCATATATTTTATAATTAAAAGTCTTTGTTCACCCTGTCATACTTCCCTGCGATAAAAATTTCATGCATCAGTTAATTTTTAATTGTTAAATTTTCTATGACCCAGAACCATGCATGACGGTAACATTTGGGATGGATAAGGGTCTGCTTTTCTTTTGTGAAAGAAAAAGAGCGTCGTGAATGAAGCTCTCCTCTTAGCCAGATCAATAAACAGTTTATGTCGAAGTTGAGAATCTGGACACTGACTCCATTAAAACTACCCATTCCATTGCTAAGTGAAAGAAACCAGTCTGAAAAGGCTATATACTGTATGAGTCCAAATATAAGACATTCCCAAAAAGGCAACACGATAGAGACAGTAAAAAGACCCGTGGCTTCCAGAGGCTTTGGGGGTGGGTGCGATAACTGGTGAGGCGTGGGGGATTTTTAGAGCGGTGAAACTTCTCTGCGTGATGCTCTAATGGCAGATGCGTGACACTGTACATCTGGCAAAGCCCATAGAACCATACGACGCAGAGAGTAAACCCTACTGTGAACTACAGACTTCAGCTAAGTCTCTTGCCTGTCTTCTTGAAGCATGTGGTCTAGAGGGAATATTATTATTATTCATCGAGTGATTACTGTCTAACAGAGGCTTTAGAAATATTATTTCTAACACTAAAAACAACCCTGACGGATGGTTACCCTTTGGGCTTTTTTAAGATAAAGAAAATGAGGCTTAGAGTTAGTTGTTAAGTGGCTTGTCTGAAGTCTTATAACTAATAAATTACGGAACTGGGATTCAACCCCAATTTGTCTGACTATAGTACCACACAGTGACTTTCTATCAGTCACTTAAATAAGAGGCAGAGGTTGCCCGGGCCAGGCAAAGAACACGACTAAGTGGTGTTGTCACAAAGGCAGAAGGAATTGAAAGAGCCTTATCCTGCATTTCTCCCAAGGAGCTGCTAGAATTTTAATATTGAATATTGAGGAATAGCAGAAGACTGGATTGACAAATTAAGCAGTGGATGAAACTGAAGTGACTGATCTACCTTATCGAGAAGAACGTAAAGCTTTTATCTTCAATCTGATAGAAGGGTAAGGGGCACATGAAGAGTAGGCGATTCCTCTTTGGATGAACAGGTCTCTGCCGAGGCGGAGGTTACAGAAGGAGGGAGCGTATGTTTGTTGGCCATTAGTCTACCTTCTTCTGGAAAGTTTCTGTTCATCGGGTGTTGGGCAGGTGGGAGTGGGGAGGAAGGGATGGGAATATTCACACCTGATGGGTGCGGTGCGCACCGTCTGGGGGATGGACACGCTTGAAGCTCTGACTCGGCTGGGGCAAAGGCAATGTATGTAAGCTAAACATTTGTACCCCCGTAATACGATGAAATAAAAAAAAATTAAAATTAAAATACAAAAGAAGGAGGGAGCAACTTTGGAACAGGGAGCTGGGAAGAGAAGACGGGTTTAGCTTTGGACACGATGAACTTGAGATACCCGTGTTGGATCAAAGGGTGCTCAGTGGGCATTTAAATATGCTAGTCTAGCATAGAGGAGAGACGACGGCTCCAACTCGGTAGTCTTCTATTCTTGTTTTCCTGCTTCCAACCTTGTCACCGTACGGTCTATTCTCAGCACAGAAGCCAAAGCAGTCACTTAAAAACGTCACTTAGATCACAGTCATCTTCTAATCAGACCCTGTGTTGTTTCCCTATTTTACTTGGGGTAAAAGCCGAAGTCCTTATGATGGTCCATAAAGTCCTACTTGATCTGCGCCCTCATTATGTCTCTGACATTATGCACTAGAGCCCCGCCTCATTCTCAGCCCCAGCCCACGTGTCCTCCTGCTGTTCCTTCAGTGTGCCCGACCAGTCTGCCCTTAGCATCCTGCTATGTGTTGTTCCCACCCTAGTACTTTCTTCCTGCAGAAAGCTGCGGGGCTAACTCAAATGGCACCTCCTTAGCAGAGCCTACCACTATCGTATCACTTAAAATCGCAAACTTCCTTCGTAGTTTCATGGTTATTGCTTGTCTCCTCCCAACAGAATGCAGGTTCAACGGCAGCACAGATTTCAACTACACTGAACGTTGCACGTAATAAATGCACAAGAAATGCGTGCTGGCTACACGAATGAACGAGACGTTTGTGAGCCATCCGCCAGCGCAGGTGGCCCCTGCCTGAATACTCTCAGCGGCAGCACGCATCATGAGAAGTAAACCAAAATCAAAATGTAAATGGTAGGTCAAGGAAGAGAACCCCCAAGAGACTGAAAAACAGCCATGAGGTACGTAGGAGGAGAATGAGAAAAGGGGTAGATAAGAAAGTGGTCCACAGCGTCACGTGCCGTGGCAAGATCAAACGTGCAAGGGGCTGGAGAGAGCCCATTACGTACAACACGCAGCAAGTGTCACAACACTCAACGCCACCAAGACGTGCCACTGAAAAGCGTGAATTTTATGGTACATAAATTATTTTCCAACATAGCGGTTATTAAAAAGGAAAGAAAGCACTGGCGAGAGGTAAGCAAGGAAAGTGAGACGGGAGTAAAATCCCTCTCTCGGCAGGTATGGCCAGGAAGAAAAGCCAAGGAAGGACGGCAGTAACATTTGAAAACAACAAACAGGCAAAGCAACACAACTCACTCCAGCACAGGGCTGAGTGACTGCTCTCAAGCCAAGCTGACCCGACTTTCCTTCTTTCTCAAGTTACAACTGCGAGTTACATACGTGCCTTTATTTCCTCATCAACAAAACAGGTTTACTATTGAGTGCCTGTACCACTGGGAATCAAGGCTTCATCTCATTTTATTGTCAAATAATTTCTTTTGCTGCACGGATACATCAGGTTTTATTCATCCATTCATCAGCTTATGGCCATTCGGGTTGGTTTCCACTTTCTGGCTATTCGGAATAATGCTATGAGCAATCACGTCCGAGTTTTTGCTTGCAATTGTTTTCATTACTCTTGAGTAAATACCAAGGAGTAAAATTGCTAGGTAATATGGTAATTTTAAGTTTAACACAGCAAAGAACTTTCGAACCCCAGAATGGCTTGCACCATTTCGCGTCTGCCCCGCAAATACATGAGGATTCTCATTTCTCTGCAGCCTTACGAGCACTTGAAATTCTTCTCTACTAGCTATGCTAGTGAGTATGAAGCAGAATTTCACTGTGGTTTTAATTTGCGTTTTCCTAATGACTAATAATGTTGAGCATTTTTTCATGTACTTATTAACCATTTGGCTATTTACTCTTGACTTCCAGTACATATAATTTCAGAAAACCTTAGGACCAAATAAACTTTAAACTGTATTTTTGAGGGCCCAACAAAGTTGTACCTGGCCTAAACATAGCCACTCACTTGTTAACTGAATAAATGAATAAAATAATAAACAAATGAAAGATAAAGGAATGAGAAATATTTGACTAGTATACTGTTTCAGCTTTTAAACTACATTTGAATTCTTATACAGTTGCAACAGAAATTTTAGTAAGGACAGGAAGCTTTGGGAAAAAATTGAGTTACAAAGAAAATGTGCTAATCCTCTGTTCGTCAGTATGATAAATACCTACATTGGTATTTTGAGATTGGTGATAATAAAATACTCTATCAGATCAACATTAGGAAACTGGAATGGTAATCCAGTTCTATTAATGCTTTAATTTATCGCTTCTTTGAAGTTAGAGGTTAAAAAAGAAGCTGCGTAGGTAAATGATTTTAAAATACGTTGTTGACGAACTGAATCAGATGTGAATAGTACAAATTTATCTAAGACTATAAAGGAGGAGGCATTCCTCAGGGGCAAATGGGTCCAAGCAAAATATCAGTAATCCAAGTTTGTCCTCAATTTTTACCTGGGGGAATAGGTGACTTTCAGTACAAATGATGGAGGAGAAGGAAAATTGACCCTACAACGTGCCCGGTTAGAAGTAAACTATGAACTGTTTTTTCTGCTTTTTTTTTTCCCCCCCTTAGGGGCCTACTATTAGTCATATCATATACGGAGTCACTCGCCTTTAACTCTGAGGTTCTTTGTTCTCAAGTAATAAATAATTTGGGCTCCCGGGACCCCACAGGAAAATTATACATAAGTCTACTAACCTTTCCTGCTGTGACTTTATTGGAAGCTCTTACCCATTAGTAGTTTGAGAAGCATTGACTACACAATTAATAAATAGGTCATTTGTTCTTTTCCACTGGAACAATGCTGTATGTAAATTGACAAGAAGGAATATACTCGACAAGGTAACCATAGCAAAGAATGTGTGTCCTTTTTAACTTTTATTTAACATTACACAAAACTAATACCAAACTCAACTAAAACACCTTATCGTTTACGAACAGAAATTGTTCTGAAATTCATAGTGCATAGAACACACATAACCAGGACCAATAATAAAGCTCAATTATGTTGAATAAAATAAAGTAACAATATAGTATAAAAGGTATCGGGAATATCAAGTTATTTTTATGTTAGAGCTGTTAATGCTTCGACCTATATCAAAACTTCTCTAATTTCTCTTTATGCTTGATAATACCACCTGAGTTTCTAGCTATGTATCAGTATTTCAATTTGTTTTTCTTCTAGAGCCACGAGTATATTTCTACAACCTGAAAGATAATCTCAAAAAGTGTTTTTTAACATAATATCTATTTGCAATATAATTTCAAGCATTTTCTACTTTTTAAAAAGTCTGCAGTTCTTAAAATCATCATAGACTAAATCACTAACCCAAAGTTTTCTACTATCACTCCAAAATGGAAATCAGATTAGGTATGTGACAACAAGAATCTGGATAAGAACTTTTAATTCTATCAATCTCTGAATGGTTCTAACATCCGGGTGATAAATCCTTGTCACGACATTTCAAACAAACGTTTTCTTTCATTATAAAGATGTAGCTAAACTCTCAATATTTGTTTCTTTTTTTGAATTGATTCATTCTGGGATCTGATCATTCATACAGATACCCATTATGAGCAATATGGCATTAGTTTAATGGAATATTTATTTCTAGAAAACAACGCAGTATATTTTGTTAGGCAGTGGAAGTGGAATCTCAAGGATAAAAAGAGTCTTCTCCAAGGAAGGAGGGGTTCGTGAAGGTGGTCCTTAGAGCATGCACGCCAGAGGGGTTCATGTCAGCTGCAAGGAGAGAAACAAAGGTTGGGGGAGTCCCTAAAACAAGCCGAAGTCTTGCCTTGCTTAGGATGGCAAGAGGGAAATCCCAGCTAGGAAGGAGGCTGCAAAAACCAGCTCCATGGTCTCAATGGGTAAGGATGAGTCCTCGGCTAGCCAAGAATGCTTGTCTACCAAATTCAGGCTAACTTTTTTGCTATTTATTAATCCTATGGCAATAGCTCATAAATATATCACTGAGTGATTAAACTAGGCAGTGAAAATAGTAACGCGCGTTAAGTCTGATCATTCATAAAAGAAAACAAAAACAACACTGGTTTATTTTACTGTTCCATGATAAATACGCTTTCACATGGAGGATTTAAATTGTAAAAAGCTAAGGAATATCATTATTCATTTTAATGCCATACTTTTCTAATCAAAATATATTTCAAAAAAAAAAAAAGAAGAGGAAATAAGAAGAAAACAATAAAGCAAACTAATTTTAAAAGAAATGAATGAAACATCCATTACTCTTGTTTGGTTCACATATAAAACGTGGTTGTTTCTACTTGCTGTCCTGATTGACGGGGCCTGAAATTTTCTTGAAATGTGATGTCAAAAATAACTAAGGAGTAATGTAAAACAGAAAAGACCGAAAATGAAAAATCTCACTTTGACTTCTATACTGCAGTAGATCTCAATATTGTCATGTATGATGCATTTCCAAGCATTGATTACATGAGACTTTGAGATGGATGGAAGCAATCTTTTCTGTTTTTGAAAACTTTACTTCCAAGAGACTAATTAGAGTAGGTGAAAACTGAACACGAATGCACTGACATCTTTTCCTCCTCTAATTTACTTCACTCTGGTATTCGGCCCACGCTGAACAAGAACAGAGCTGGAATTAAACTGAAGATAGATGGGTAATAAAAGTAGAAAAAGTAAGAATATTGCTTCTCAGCCTTTTGGCTAAGATCAAGTGAAAAGGTAAGAATACGAAACATCCTTACGCTTTTCTTTCTGTGACCCAATAAAGAGATAAAAATAATGTTAACAAAGAGCACATCGATTTAGTAATCAACCTACTTATAATTTTGTTTTGTTTTAAAAGCAATTTGTATTGAATCATTCTGTCAAAATAATTGTTTTGTATAAACACTTGTGTTTGGAAAAGCATAGGCAAACTGTTAGTCATACTTGATATTTAATTAACAACAGTAGAGAATATGAAAGAATATTACCAAAGTATAAGAACCTAAAAACACGTCCTCAAGGTTAAGGGATCCAGATTGATGGGCTAAAACCCTCTCTCATATTGTCTAACTCCGAATGGTATGTACGAATCTAACAATTCACATCTATATAGCACTGTATATTTTTAACAAGTGCTCTTGCATGTGTTATATCAGTTGATCATCAGGGCAGGCAGAGAGAAAGTATCTCTGCCTCTACATATGAGGAAACTGAAGTTCAAAGCAGGTAAGGGAATAGCCCAAAGTGTCAAAAGTTGGAAAGAAGTGTAGACAGAAACTGAATCCAGGTTGTCTCACCTTCAATCCTGGGCCCTTACTACCATATTTTTCAGTAATACCATAGGAACCTATCTCAGTAGAAATTATTTTCCCCTGGGAAAAAATAGTAATTCCTAGGAGACAGAATGAAGTCTTCCAATTGGGAGCATATGTATTTTTGTTGATAATGGCAACACACACACACACACACACACACACACACACACACACACACAAATACAAAGCTCTCATCTTCACTTCTCCAGCGTTGGTTAATGGCACTACCATTACTTAGTCATCCAAGCTAAAAATTTGAGTTTCCCATTTCTTCTTTCCCCTCTTTCCAATTAGCTCCTACATACGCAAGGTTCTATCTTTGAACAATCTCCGGAGTATTTCTCCTCCTTTCCTTTCCTCTAATCCTACCAAAATTCAGACTTAGCTTTTATATAACCTTAAATACTGAAATGATCAATCACAATCCTCTCTCCCTGTCACCACTTTCCTTTCCCCTCCATCAATCTTCTACACCGTTACTAAAAAAAATTTTTTCAATGCCTCCTCTTGCT